>SNQJ01S0044702.1:36912-69673 GCA_010110895.2 Picea sitchensis | reverse complement strand
TAAAACTTAAGGAAAGCGTCCTATTCTGTCATGTTTTGTTCTAGATCCAGGTGGATCTAGGGAGATCGGTTTGTGTCCGCACTTACGGATTTATCCATAAACAGTGATGATCATTGTATTACTGCAGAAACAATCGAGAACTATGTATATTGCATTCATGGAAATCCTTGAGGATAATGTGATGAAATGCATAAAGATATGATAGGATATTTTGAAGAAATTTTATGGATTTGAATGTTATGATACATGCATTTTAATTGATATTACAACTAATGATGCATGTTATGTATAAAAAGGAATTAGAACTGTTGAGGAAGACAATTACCAATAATGGGCAACCTCAAGAAGAGGATGACCATGGGAAGGTTGTGTTTGAAAGATTAATTATAGGACTGTGAGAATCTCGCTAAAGCACTGCTAATGATGTGAAAATCAGAAAGAGGGTGCTAGCAGCCAAGAACAATTGTATCCCATGGATACCCAAGTAGGGTATGTTTTGAGAAGGAGAACCTAAATGTCGGAGGTGTGAACCTATGATAGTGAATATTGATTGTATGATGGAGCAACATCTGAAACAAATGATCTATGTTGACTCAAAAGGTCAAAAAATTTTACTAGGAGATCATAGAAATCCCTTTCATCAAATACAGATCGAGATCATGAGGATCATGAAAGAAAACCCTGATCGAATTAGGTTAATCAAGAGCCTGACATAGGAAGTGAACACGATCCATTCATCGGAAGGAAACCGATCTCAGTCACCAGATCGATTTCAAGATCCACTGGAGTTAACGGATCAAATGCTAGTCGTTCGATAAGGTCGATGACCCATATTCATTGTAGAGATTGGATGGGCACATGGGTTAATGTCAGAGCCTGTGCCTGTAATTTAAGTTAAATGTAGTTTTTTATTTTATTTTGGGATCCGATCGTAGATCGAACGACTCCTATTGATTGTAGAGCATGAAGGAAGAATTAATGGGTGCACTAGTTCATGGCCCACAATCAACCAAAACCATTGATATCGTTGGGGTGGATGATCAATGACCATGATTAAAGAGTTGGGAGAGAACTTTTCATATTATGGATATTGAAATCTATGATAAAAAGAAGACACATTGGGGATTCATCAATCACTGTGAACTGTTTATCTGTGAACGATCAGTGGGAGGACCTGTAAGGAACCCACGCACTAATTCCACATCAACCCGTATTGTGATTGGGTTATGTGGTTGAATTTGGCAAATTGAGGATCTTCTCTCTATCTAGATTCCCAGTCAAATAATTCTATGCTAGGATTTTTGTATTTTGAATCATGTGGTTTAGAATCGATATAGGGATAAGATCGATGACCCGTATTCATTGCAGGGAAGGATTATGTAGGCTTATGTAAATTAAAATCAATATATTTTTGTTTTGAGTTTAGGGGTCCGATCATAGATCGGACAACCTATATTCATTGTGGGGATCGAAATGAGAATTAAACCACGAGCTGGTTGAGGTTCCACAATCCGTTGAGATCATTAGATATGTGGAAAGTTGTATCTACACCATCAATTTGCAAGAAAGGGGTGTATCCAGGATCATAACGCTTGGACACAGGAAATGAAAAGGATAGCGCTAAAACAAATAGAGCTAAGGTCATAGATATGGATCACATGGAGAGAAAACAGAGTCCATTCGGGCCAGTCAAGAAAGGTAGAGTTTATCACTCTGCGTTAGAATGTGGTTGTGGGGACTAGTTCTATGGGAATAAAGGTGTTCCTAGTTAGCACATTGCATGGAATTGCTTCAAGGAAATGCATGTTTGCATAAAGGATAGACAATGGATTTCCCATTGAGGGAGGATGACCTTTCAATGTTTGACTTACATTATGTAAGTGTTGAAGGAAAACAAATTTGGGTGGCCATGAGTGTTGGCACCCTCTTTATTAGTGGAGGAACAATGCTTAAAATTCATGTGAAACTTTTGAGTTGATGTGTACTGATTTGGGGGTCATGATTAGCCTATAGTAGGCAGCATGGCCCTGTGGTAAGAATGAAAGAAAATAGATAAGCCATATGAGGAAAAGGTTGGTTAAATTCCAACACACCATGGCCAAGAACCGGTCATAAAGTGTGACGAACTTGAAAACAATGCAAGAGTGAATTGGGTATGAATGTGTGTTAGGTAGCTATAGAGGTAGTGGAGGGGGTGGAGGGACCATAATGATAATAGTGAAGGTCATTCAATGTAAGGTGGAATAGTTCCACTATTTTATTAAATAATGCCCACTATAATAGTTAGATATAATAAATGGGTAGTTATATATAATAAATGTAAGAGGACTTCTTAGAAGGTTCTAATTCTAGAAGATTCCTCCTCTAGAATGTTCTTAGGTGATAGTAGAACTATATAAAGGGGTTCAAGAAATGTAATGGGACATGAAGAGAAGTATTCTATTGTGATTTGGGAGGATTCCCCCTCGAAGAGGCAAGTGAACAGGAGAGGATCCCTTCCATAATAGGATCCATTGTATGGTATTTCCCTACCTCAAGGGTTTGGTAATAATAAAGTGTGGTTCCTTCTATATTTCTTTGTGGATCTATTGTGTATTCATTATTTGTGGTGATTGTATTTTTATATCTACTCAGGTTCTTAACAAGTGGTATCAGAGCACTTTCCTTGGTAGATATTGTGGACAAATATCTTTTATTTTTGCAGATTTTTTTTCGGAGAAGAAAAAAAGAGGGCCGTGACATTCAAGAATTTTTTGGTATATTTTTGTGCAAATTTTGCAGAAACAGGTTGTATATCTGAGTTCCTCTCAGAAAAACACCCAATTTGAAAAAACAAATCGTCTGAAACGGAGTCCGGGAAGTCAAGATATTGAAGTTTTAAAAGATGCAAATTTTCAGGGTTTTTTCTGCGGACGACGGAGCGATTATGTTTTGTTTTTGTCACAGCTGGAGGCCAAATTTGTCCAAAAAAATTACATATCTAAGTTCCTCTCACAATTTCAAAAAAAAAATCAGCCAAAAGGAGTCAGGGAAGTGAAGTTATGAGCATTTTAAATTTAACAGTTTTTTAGGGTTTTTCCAGAAAAACCCATGATTTTCTATCGTAACTTATTGTTCTATTTTTGGGGATTTTTCATGATGATTGCGGGACCGAAGAGTTCATAGGGTGCTCATATGGCTATTTCCTCTCAAACCCTCAAATAAATTCTTGAATCATTCAAATCTCAATTGTATGACACATTGGATGCTAGATTGCATGACCTTGCACATGGCCTCAATGATAGTTTTCGTAGTATTCAAGATTCATTGGATAACATGTTGGAGAGATTTCTTATGGAAGACATCAGGGATGAATATAATCAAGAAATATATGCTTGGTATGATTTTGAGGCCGATTGTGATGATTGGTATATGGATAGTTTTCATTTCTGGGATGACAATCACTTTCATATTTTATTTGATGACTCTAATCCACCTTTTGTAGAGAGCATCAATGTGACAAATTGAGAGCCAATGATTATTACCATTGTCCATCCTGCATATTTTACAGTGGTATTATTCCTTCCAGATTTTGGTACGACCCTTTTCCACTATGTGGATGGATCTTCTTATTTGGATCCACATGACAGGTGTCAATCTTTGGAGAATCATTCTGAGTTGGTTATTGGGTTCCAAAATCTTCCACGGGGAGTTCACATGAGCTCTTGGACTTGGGACCCGGGCTTACAATGGTGGTTGGATGATGTCATAATGGTGGCTTTCCTTTATACATGGGACCTTGGTTCTCTAGTCTACTTCAGCACTATGGTCCACACTTATCCATGGGACCCTGGTATATGGTTGTACATCAAGCATTGAGGACAACGCTTTCATAAGGGGGATGGAATATTAGGTAGCTAGAGAGGTAGTGGGGGGGCTCGAAGGGCCCATAGTTATAATAGTGGAGGCCATTCAATGTAAGGTGGACTAGGTCCACTATACTATTAAATAAGGCTCACTATGGTAGTTAGACATAATAAATGGGTAGTTAGATATAATAAATGTAAGAGGACTTCTTAGAAGGTTCTACTTATAGAAGATTCCTCCTCTAGAATGTTCTTAGGTGATGGTAGAAATATATAAAGGGGTTCAAGAAATGTAATGGGATATGAAGAGAAATATTGTGTTTGGAGCGGTAGATCAATAGGAGGATGCCCCTTTGAAGAGGCTAGTGAACAAGAGAGGATCCCTTCCATAATAGGATCCATTGTACAGTGTTGCCCTACCTCAAGGGTTTGATAGTAATAGAGGAGATTTTGCATATTGTTCTTGTATATTTGTTGTGGTCATTTTGTATTCAATATTTGGTTCTTAACAGACAGTGGTTGTTGGATAATAGCACAAAGGACCAATAGTCGTCTCATCGGAGAAAGGTTCCTGAGCCTTAGTTCTTTTCATACGTAGGAGAGTGGAATTACCAAAGTCCCGAAGTCCCAGAGTAGTTTGGGACCATCCATCGTCAAGGAGAATGAAGTAAATCTCAAGTGTCGGATCTAGAGGATAGGTGGGGTAAACCTTTAGACTCTGGGTAAAGACCCGAAGGAAACGACAATCGTTGGATCGTTTGAAGTAAATGTTATTCGTTGGATCTAGAGGACATGTGGTGTAAGTCTATGGACTCCGGGTAAAGACCCAAAGTAGATCCTATCCATCGGTCGATAGGAGATACATGTCAATAGATTGAAGAGTTTAGGGAAAACTACTTCGGAGGTTTCCTAGTGAGGAGTGTGACAAACTCCCAAAGCCCCGAAGGATGAAGATTATTGCAACCATCTATTGCAGAGGGATACGTGGTGGAAATCCATGAAGTTCAAGTGAAAGCACTCCAGGAGAAACGAGTGCATTGGAGTCTGAAACTCTCGAAGCCTGAAGAGTCGAAGATTCAAAGATAATATGGACCATTAGATCCAGAGGGTACATGGTGAAATATCGTGAACTCTAGGTGAAATTACTCTGGGAGAAAACGAAGGATTAAAGTTTAAAATCGCCAAATATTGAATAGTCGAAGCAGCTGGGAGCTGTCGATATGCAAGAGGACACATGTCATCAGATCATGAACTATGCATAAAATGCTCTGGGAGAAGCAGAGAATGGGGAAATTTATATTTGAAATCATCGAAGGCCTAAGTCTCGAAGTGGACGAGTGTCGTTGATTTTAAAGTGGACACGTGGCGCCAAATATAGAACTATGGGTACAGAGCACTCTGGAGGAAAGAAGAGGGTGAAAGTGCCAAAATCCCAAAGGATATCTTGATCGTTGATCAAGGAGGAGGTTGAAGGACCATTGATATGGTCTTGGTTGAAAAGTCTTGAAGTCCCAAAGAGGACCAAGGTCATAGATTTGGAGAGGACACGTGTCAAAAGATCTGACACTTCAGAAGGATTCAATCTATATATTTGTGTTTGTGGAGAGTGGATGTAGACCGTTGATAAGAGTAGATGCATGGCGTACAATATACAACTCTGGGTATGGAGAACTTCGGGAGGAAAGGGTGAATGAAGGAGCAAGAAATATGAAAGTTTGAAGAGACAAAGTTCATCAGAACTGTCCATTTGTTGAGGAAAGGTGTCAAAATTTCTTCCACTCTGGAAGATAGCTACTGATGGAGGAAGTGAAACTTGAGAGTTGAAACTCCCGAAACCTAAATCATGAAATAAATCGCAGTCGTTGATTTATAAATATTATATTTGATCCATAGATTCAGAAAGGATAGATATGAGTCGTTAGTTTAGAAGCACCATCAAGGTCATGAGATCGACAGTCCCATCACATTGCGGGTACCGAAGGTGCGCATACTTTAAAAGGTTGAGGTCAGGCCACAATCCAGACCATGGTTTTGGAGAAAGGACACATGGAGGCTCAAGGTGAATTGCGGGGTGAAAAGTAGTTGGTTTCAAACCATCCTTGGCCATGCCCACAATTGTGTGGATTATGTGAGGTCATCGACCAATGCCATGACAAGGAAGGGCTTATCAGAAAAGGGGCTAGTGCCTAAACTCATAGATTTCACAAGAGAAAAAGGGGAAGGTCATGAGTACCATTAGACCTGCACCCAAAAGTCGAAAGAGTTTGCATTTAATTGCAGAACGAGACCATCAAGGTCTCAAAGATTCGTTTGGCTCTAGAATCAGAGATCCTTGAATGGGAGGTCATACTGGTTCCTCAACTTTCCAAATTAGAAACCATGGATGGAGAATTTGTCCTTTAAGAAAAGCCAAAAAATTGTATTCCCCATCGTGGGTGTGTTACACTTAGATCGATGCCAGAAATGTCATATTTCATTGATATTGAATAAATGTATCTTCTTAGAACCATTTGGAATTGTACTAGGACATGTAGTATGCAAGAATGGCCTATTGGTTGACCTAACCAAGATCACAATTATTCTGGAATTGGTGTCATCGACATCGATCAGATAGATAAGAGAAACTTTGGACCATTCATGATATTACAAGAAGTTTATCAAAGTGTACATGCATATTACAACATCCATGGAGAATTTATTAAAGAAGGAAGAAAATTTCCAATGGAATGAGGACTTCCAAAAAGAGTTGGACATGCTAAAACAAAGAGTATTCACCACACCCATTTTAATCTTTCCAAACTGGAAAAAGGAGCTCCATGTCCATGTTGATGCATCATCCATTTCATTGGGAGGAGTACTCTCACAACTTGGAGAAGGCGACATCGACCACCCGATTGTGTTTTCAAGTAGGAAGCTATATCTATCAGAAAAAAAATTATACCACTACAGAACTAGAAGGCTTGGCCATGGTATATGCACTCTAGAAGTTTATACATTAGTTACTTGGGTCTCATTTCAAGATGTATATAGATCATTCTTCCTTAAAATGATCAGTCAATAATCCTTTCTTAGGAGGAATAATATACAGATGGTTGTTACTATTTCAGGAATACGAATTTGAGGTCATATTAAAACCAAGGAAATTGAATGTAGGACTTGATCATCTATCACACATACTAACATGAGAGGATGCAGGTAATTTAGATAACAGTTTCCCAGATGTGCAGATATTTGTAGTAAGAATGGAGGATGATAACTTCGTAGACATTATGGAGTTTCTAATTATAGGTGAAACACCCTCCGACATGATAATTGCGTAGACGAAACAATTGGTAGTAATAGCACCAGAGTATCAGTTGATTGCAGGGAACTTGTATAATATAGGGGAAGATGGAATATTGAGGTGGTGTGTATTGGAGCATGAAAGGTTGGTTATATTGGAGGAATCGAATGATGGGATTGATGGAGGAAATTATGCAGGAAAAGATACAACACAAAATATTTTATGTGCAGGTCTTCCGTGGCCCACATTGTACAAATATGCAAAGAAGTACTGTTAGTCCTATGACATTTGCCAACAAGTGGGTAAACCATCTAGGCATGAAGAAATTCCATTAAATCCACAATTTACGTTGCAAGAATTTGATAAGAGGTTCATTGACTTTGTAGGTCTGATCAACCCACAAGAAAGGAGATCAGGAGCACGATACATCATTACTACAACATAGTATCTAATCGGGTGGGAGGAAGCAACACCAGTTCCTGATTACATTGTCGAGATTACTGCATGGTTTCTATTCAAGAATGTAGTCACCATGTTTGGTTGTCTATGCATATTACTTAGCGATCAAGGTACATATTTTATGAACACAACAAATGTGACACTAACTGAGGAATTTCATATTCATCATCATAAGAGTACACCATATCACTCTCAGGATAATGGCACAGTGAAAGCGTTTAATAAGATTTTGGACAATGTTTTGACAAAGTTATTAAATGTTGGAAGATATGATTGGGAATTATGCATCCCAACACTATGGGCATACAAAACTACTAGCAAGAAGCTAACAGGGAAGTCATATTTTCGGTTAGTCTATGGACATGAAGCAATGATGCCAATGGATTTCATTGTAACTAGTCTGCACATTGCAGCCATCACTGAGTTGTTGGACATGGGTGTAATCAAGGATATATTGGCACAATAAGTCTAGCTTGAGGAGTACATGTTTCTAGCAATATTCCATCAACAGGTGCAAAAATCCAAAGAGAAGGTATAGCATGATCGACACATTAAACCAAGAAATTCCATGTCAGTGACTTGGTACTAATTTATGACAACAAGTGTCTACAACACCTAGGGAAGTTTTGAATGCACTAGTTAGGTCCTTATGTGATACAACATATAACTGAGACAGGTGTTGTGTAGTTGGGAACCTTGGATGGACAAGCCTTGAAAGGAATGGTGAATGGAAGTCGGCTGAAACTCTATAGATAAATTCGACCATTGGCGTAGTAATCTAAGCTGCGTCGAAACCCCTATATTATAGTAAGTGTACCATAGTATCAAGAAAATATAGAAAAACACAATAAAAAGTAGAAAAATAAAGAAAAATAAATAAAAAGGTAGTGATAGGAGAAGGAACAAGAGTGAGGGAAATCCCAAGGTATCAGAAATTGCATAGATGGACACATCATATCACACCAAGTGAACACCATGTCAAGTTAATTGAGAAGATATGGACAGGACCGACTGCAATAGAGAAACTCGGTACTATGCAGGTTGGCATGAAAAGACTGCTAAATATAGTCAAGCTTAGAAAAGAGAGTTGGATGACCGAGGTGATGGGTCATTAAAGCACCGTATAAGTAATAAATTTAAAAATCCACCAGAAATCGCAACCGATCAGTGGTATGAGGGAGACATCACCTAAAAGATTGTGTAATTAAGATGCAATGATGGAACAACTCATCAAATCCGGTGGTGGATGCGACGAGTTAGTTAACATAAGATGGGATGGGTACAGTCGGCACGAGAGCATAAGAGCATAAGAACATCGTTAAGCATAACCAAATCTTCCATATCACTATGGGAAAATCAGAATGACCCAACAAGAACAGATTCGAGCTACAACTAGTAGCACTCGCATACGGTGATAGTTCATGAAGAGATCACTCTAGATGAAGGGGGAAATATCCACCAACAATACCATCAGTCCCCCCGGATCTGAGTAGGGAAGGAGATATGTTGGGAAAGCCTAAAAATACGAATTTTATGGTCCAAGACATTATCTATGAACAACTAGTTTGGGAGTTGGCTACAGAAAAATACTCATATGTTGAGTGCATATTAGATGCAGGGACTTGCATCATTTCCATCATAAAGTTACAAAAAAATCGACCTGGAGCTAGTATCAGGTTTGGGGGTTGTAAACGCCTCATGATAGTAAAATACAAGGAAACAGATCATGATCCCATTGAAACAGACGTTTCCCAAAAATTGGCCCTATATACAATGCCCAAATTAAACCTGAAGAATTTACCAAAGGCCATAGGCGCAAAGGAGGATGGTGTAGTCCTCAAACAACCTCAGCAAAGTATCACAAGAGAACATGAGTACACGAAGAGGAGGCTTAACCATTGTTTTTTTTCCAAGAAGTGGTGTTTCCTTCTTAGGAAAAACAACCCCTAATTTTTTCATCCAAACTTAGGTCGCCATTAGGTGGGAAGAGGCCTTCAAGAGGAAAAATGATAACCCTCTAAGGCATAATGAGAAGAAGAATTAGGAACCAAAAGAACAAGCCTAGATAGAAGTCATAATAACTACACAGACAACCCAAGAAACAACCCAAAAGGTAACTAAACCATGGTTACAGAGGTAGAAGTAGCTAAGGTTGTCACGCAACAGTTCATTACAAAGTGGAAGAATAGGAAATAGGCCTCAGTGGCCTAGGATGAGCCACAAGTGAGTTTTTGGGGTATGTTGGCCAGGCAGTTTTTTAATATAATTATTGGAGAAAAACCTAAGTATAAATAAAGAGAAAAGAAGGAAGAAAAGGCGTAGAAGGAAGAAAGGGAACAAAAGGAATAAAAGGCATAGAAGGAAGAAAGGGCGCAGAAGGAGGAAATTATGCAGAAGGGCAAAGAAGGACATAGATAGCACACAAATAGAAGGATAAAGAAAACGAGCGAGATAAGGAAGTGAAAACAGATGATAGTGTGACTTTCTAGAAATAGAAGAGCAACAGAAAATTTGTATAAATAACGAGAAGTAAAATAAGGAAAACAACTAATTAACTGAAGTTGGCTATGCCATGCATTGTAATGGGTTATTTTTGGATAAATAATAATGGGTTTTTAAGCCTATATTTTGGGTATAAATATGTAATGGGATTGGGATATTAGTGTGTGTAGAAGGGAATCAATGTTATGACAATATCATCATTGTAATAGAGAGTTAGTAAGAAAGAAAATGAATTAAGAAGGATTTTAGAGAGGACATTGTGTCTTACACTTATCTTATTTGTCTGTATGAATTTATGAATGATTATATTCTTCATAGAATAGAGTCATTCTATGGATCGATTATGCTGCAATGTTCATGTATCGTTGTGGTAATCTAGGTAATAATCAAGAACGTATTTAGCTAGAGGATAAGGAACAATGATTCATGCCTTAGCCTCTTGTTCCCTTACAACTGCAAAACCCTAGTTCTTGCACTCCCAATACGTAACTTGGGTGAGACTTCATCAACGCAAGAAGGTGATGTTGAAAGCACTGGTGTCTTGAGGGTTTTTTGGTCATAGTTTAACTGAACCTTGGTTCTTACAACCTGTGCGCAGACCAGGCTATCCCAACACCCCAATAAAAAATTCCTCAATTTTCTCATCGTCTAAATCAATGTACCAATCCCACAACAACATAGCATAATATTGAGAGGTTTCATCGGTATTCTCCTCACTTCCTGCTTCAACAAGTTGTTCATCATTTAAACTTTATTGATCTAGCAGCTGATTGATAATATAGGTCTTGGAGTTAACCCATTGTGGGCATTGTTTTTGTGAGTGATTTTGTTGGTGATATGAGAAGAAGTTGTCGTTAGAGAATGTAGATTTTTTGAGACATATTCACAAAAGATATAATTAACAATGAGGCATACACAACTTGCAATGGTGGGTGAAGGGAGAAGAAAACAATTGGAGAAAATAATGAAATAATTTATATTATCTAAGTAAGAAATGTTACAATACAAGTAATATACTATGTATGACACAACTAAATTTTATTAGTATCCAAGATAATCTGCATTAGGAGTGTTGTAGAGAGATGTGACACACACTGGAAGTCACTAGAGTCAACTAATACCTAGTCCTAGTTAACTAGCCATGCGGTTGTCAGTTAACTAGCTAAACCAGAGTGAAATGAGGAGGATATAACTCACACATGTGGAATGCACTTTACTGGTGATGATTCCAATGCAAGTGTGCATTCATGGTGATTATCAAAAGGTTAACATGAAACACTTGGTGATAAATACAAGCTTGATATGTAACAATTCACTCAACTAGTATAATTGAAAGGTAACTGAGGATTGCGTCGAGGGTATGTGACACCCTTTTCTAGTGGATAATATCCTCAATGAGGGGAGAATATCTTAGACTAAGGGACCCTCAACATATCCAAATAAACTTATGAAAATAAAATGAAAGGAAAATCCTAGGTGTTTGTAATATCTCCAACACCCCCCCTGAACACTAATAGGGAGAATACATAATGAATGGGTCCCAACAACAGAGGCGATTTTAGGTACCCATGAACAATGAAACTAATGAAAACTAAAATAAATCTAGGAAAGAGGGAAAACATCATGGGAACCCCCCCCTCCAAGTACAATATATTAAAAGAAAAGAAAGATAGTTGCTAGGAAATTGTGTCCTTCACTACAAGATAATCACACAAACTATGAAATTTGTGCTCAATGAAAGTCTTGGTCAAGTTGTTGGAAGTCTTCATGGAGGGAGGGAAGTACTACAAATCGATGAACCTGTCATGAACCAACTCCCTGATAAAGTGCATATGGATATCAATATTTTTTTTATGTTGCCTCTATACTGGATATCGATAGAATTTGAGTGTAATCTGGTTGTCACATTGGATCACAGTCGAATAGTGGAACTGAATGTCAAGCTCTATGGGCAAGTTTTATAGCCATAGTTCCTAGATGGTGATGTTGAATTCTCCCTTGTACTCAGGCTCTACTGAAGATAGAGAGACAAATGATTTATTTTTTCTCAACCAACAGATTGGACTAGATCCAAAACTCAACATGTACCTAGAGGTGGACTTGTGATTGATGCCATTGCTAGCCCAGTTAGAATCGGTGAATCCTTTGAGGTCCAACTTACAACTTACTTCAGTGGATCCCATAACTGATGGTGCCCTGAACATATATAAGGATGTGCTTGGAATCCTTCAAGTGTAACTCATGTGGCTCCTACATGTACCTGGAGACTACCCATATTATATATGATAGCTTTGGTCGAGTGTGGGTGAGATACATAAGGCTCCCCACAAGCTATCTATACAAGGTGTTTTTAAACATTAGTGTATCTCGATCGTCCTTAAGTCTAACCCCAAATAAGAAGGGTGTAGGTGCATACTTTCATTCTATCATGTGGAATATCTCCATGAGATCCCAAGCATACTTATCCTGTGATATCTTGATTCCTGAAGCATATTGGTATTTCGTGACCAAGAAATAAATGGAGTGGACTCATTTCTGACATTGAAAACCTATCATGAATAATTACCTTGCCCATAAAAATCGTTGAAACTGAGTTTCTGGTGATCAAGAGATCACCCACATTGTAACATACCTAACCACCCAAGTTGGGCCACACCATGCAAAACTCTCTCATTGTCATCTATGGTACCACTTTGTAGCGTACCTAGCCTCCAACTAAGCAACATTAGGTGTGAAATACACATAAAATGAAATGTCTGCTAACTAATGTAATTCCTTTGTTGTTAGTCGATTTCATGTAACTTAGAAATGCAAATTTATAACATATTTAGCTACAATATATAATGATTAAATAGATGCATCCAAAGCATTCTAATAATCAACATGAAATACAACTAAATCATTCATTACAATAGCATATCAGTCATTCTCATTCATGCATAGTTCATGCACAACAATAACACTTGCAATAACTTAGTACAAGATATCTTTAAGCAATAATCGTGCAACCAACTTCTTGGGATAGACGATCCACCAAACCATAGAATAATTGTTCCAAATCTCAATAGTTAGTCACCCCCAAGATAAGGCTAGTAATCCACAAAAGAGGGTTTTATCTCACAATCTTCTCGCATCTCATAAATCTCATAATGCGACTGATATTATCCTACAACTATCCTGATATTTCTACCAGCTCTCTTCTTGTTGACCCGCCTAACCCAAGAAATGCACAATTTTCTTATCAGGGATCACCCAAGGGATGTACTATATGTGGGTTAACCCAAGGGATGTAACAACCATTCACTACAACAAATCCTTGTTATTTTCTCCCTTTTTTGCTCCCTTTTTTTCTACCAAAGTTGGTTTTAGTGTATTTTTCTTCATTGTTTTTGAAAACGTCGGTGCTATTTATCGTGATGGAGCTATCTATGGCGTTTTTTGTACCAACCACAAAATGTAGGTGTTAAATTAGGCACTAAGAGCACCAGAAATTGTGCCCCATTTAGTGCTGAAAATAACGCCCCATTTAGCACTGGAAATAACACCTCCTTTAGTGCCGAAAATAGTGCCCCTTTTAGTGCCTCATTTAGCACCCTAGTTAGCGCTAGAAATTGCACCAGAAGTAGCGTCGGATGTAGCAAGATTAGCCTAAATAGTTAATTAGTTCATGTGTTTGGGGTTAAGTGGATAGGGGATTTGAGGATTATGTGATTTAGGGATTTGGAGTACAAGAATTAAGGGTTAATGGATTAGGGGTTAGGGTTTAAGTGATTAAGGGTCAAGAACTAAGGGATTTGGTGCTTATGGGTTAGGTATTTTAATGGTTAATGGATTAGGGATTATGGGATAGGGAATTGATGTTTAAGTGCTTAGGGAATATGGGTTTATGGATTAAGGGATTAGGGATTAGTGTTAATTTTTTAAGGGTTGATGGCTTAGGGTTTAGGGGATTTAGGGATTTTGTGTTAAGGGATTAGTGATTCACTAAGGTTAAGGGCTTAGGGTTTAATTATGAATTAGGTCTTAAGTATTTAATGGTCAATGGATCAGGGGTTAGGGGAGTTAGGTATTTTTCAAAACTCTCTTGAAATTTCATGGAACCTCTTCCAACACGCCAATCACCAATTTCATCCACCGATGTCACACGGTGAGTAGTGAAAGGGGCCAACTTTGAAATTTCTTCAAATTTTTCCTGTATGCAATGAAATTTGACATGATTATACTAGACACATGCCTTGATGGTATGCGAGGGTTTCAAGACTCAAGGATACCTGATGTACCCACATAATATTTGAGAGCATCCATGTTTGCATCAACATTCATCATGCAGTCTCATTGTCATGATATGTCATTCACATCTCTACATAATTCTTGTCGAAAATCTATTGAAGTGTAATGGAATGTCTTCCAACATTCCCATTACCAATGTCATCCATCAATGTCACATAGTGAGAAGTGAATGTGGTTTAGTGTCGGATGTGGCTAAATAGTTAATTAGTTGAGGTGTTGGGGGTTAAGTTGATAGGGGATTTGAGGATTGTGGGATTTATGGATTTGGCGTACAGGGATTAAGGGTTAAGGAATTAAGGTTTATGGTTTAAGGGATTAAGGGTCAATATATAAGGGATTTGATGTTTATGGGTTAGGTAGTTTGATGGTTAATGGATTAGGTATTATGGTCTAGGGGATTAATGTTTAAATTCTTAGGGCATATGGGTGTTGCGCCTCTTTCATCACCTTAGTGAGCAAAATAGAGGTGCTTGCAAGCTCAGTTGGGTTTTCTGAGAAGGACAGCTGCAAGGAAAAGGGTTAGAAAAAGAAATATAAAACAACAACTAGGAATTAAACTAAGAAATAAAACAACAACTAAATGTATAAGCATAGGGACATAGAGACAAAAAGAACAATGAGACCCATGTCACGAATGATAAGGCTGATATTAGTGAAAGAAAACACCGAGAATCAAGGGGACTATGAGTCCCTTCTTCCTCCAACGGAGGGCTCTTGGACCCCCACAAGTAAGCTCTTCTTACAACTTTGAAAATGAAAATGAAAATGGTGAAAGAATTCTTTGCTAATCCACTCAAGGGGTGAGATGGATTGCCCAAAGAAATGATGCAAGTATACTCTTGGCAAGGATAGAAGAGTCCTCAAGAGAAAAGTGGCAGCATAACTTTGCTATGAAATTCCTTCAAAAATGAAGTGTATCCATGGCCTTTTTATAGCATTCCTTTGAGCTATTGTTCAACTAGTTTGTAGTGTGTAAAGAGGCTAATTAGGACATTTCTAGGTCTTTGACCAGCCAGCTAGTTGAATCTAGTCTAGATTTGAGTGTCAAACTAGCTTGGAAGCTGAACCAAAAGTGGGTGGGAGGACGACCACTCTCATAAATGCGCCATTTCTCAAGTGCGTGGCTTTTTGCGACAACAGTTGCATATCATGTGCATGTGCTTGAATATTGCATTTCTGTTTCGTGCATGTGCGTGCGCGCCCAGTGTCTTCATAGAGCCCTTCAATTTTTCACTATTTTGTATAGTTTTTGACCCTTTTATGAATGATTTTGTGTTAATTCAGGTCCATGGATGACTTCATAACTATTTGACGATGTTGAATTCTTGTAACCATTTGCGGACAAAATTTGAGTGATAACAGATGCCCCCTGATGGATGAGGTTATGAGCATATGTATAGCTGAAATCGATCAATGTTTCTTCTACTGAGAGTGTTGTTGTAAGAGAGGGAAATAGTGGGATTGGCCAGAGTGATCTGTTGGAGGGAAAAAGGAACCGGTGGAACCCAACCTTCCATGAGGTGTGTAAAAAATAAACTGTGTACAAACGAGGTGGGCATGCCCCATGCTCGTGTCATGTAACTCAAAAAAGAGGGATGAAGTGTTGGTGTAGACAACTGTAGCACCCTTGGGGGCGGTCATGATAAAGACAGAAGACAATTATGTGGATGAACTTACTCTAAATAGTAGGCAATGACAGTTGTAAGAAGTATCACAGATTCTGTGGGCACTGATCGCCCAACCAAGTTCAGAGGTCTTCGGCAAGTAAAAGAACTAACTGCAATAGTTGCAAAGTAAGACCCACCGTAGCATGAGAAAGTGTTGACGTCGAATGTTATGGGGGTCAATGAAAACAAGGAGCAATTGTGTTTCTCCTTGTGTCGTCTGATATCTCTCATTGGATGGGTAATGAGAATCAAGATACTATCACCCTTCTGGAAAATTGTGCTGATGTCGACAAAAAGGGGGACGCGACTCCCAGAAGCAAATGGCTTCGTGAAATCTACCAGGTGAGGTTAGGAAGTGGAGGAGGTACATGGATGAAGTCAATATGTAGGAAGACTCAAGACTGCCCTTGGTTGGAGTATATTTGAGATAAAAGTGGCGGCAACCGTTCAACGAGGTCGAGTGTCAGGGGGACATCAAGACCGGGGATAAGTTGTGCCAGAGGCGGGACAAAGTGAATAAAATCAGAGGGAAAAGATAATTGGCCTGTGGGGTAATCTGAAGATATGGACGATGTCATCAAGGGTGGATGATAAGTAGTGCCCCAACCAAGGGTGACATGGGTTGCATTTGGCCAAAAAGGGAAGAAGGTCACCAAAGGTGACGACAAAAAGGTAATGTAAATGCTGGAATTAAAAGGCGTTTGTACAATAAATAAAGAATAATTCAGGATAAGTGTACAAATACAGAAATGGGTGCCCCAATGTGAGATGGTTGGCCCAGGTAGGGAACAATTTGCTCGAATAATTGGTAGAGGGTAGGGGCCCCATGGGTGGGTTTCTGTATGAGGTAGGTGAAATGAAGGGAAATTTGCAGATGGGCAAACATATTGTGGGTGAAATGGAGGATTCGTGATATTGTGGAGGTGCAGTCCAAAAATAGAATTGTGAAGAGATAATCTGGGAGTCCGTTGGGAAAGCTAGCAAAATCAGGAGAAGGAGTATGTGGCTGAGTCACAACATGATGTAAGACGATTGGAACTCCCATCCCTAAAAGGGTCTTGAAAAACAACATGAGTGTCAAAAGTGCAAAAGGGTTCTATGAATGGGACAACTCATGTGGGTAAGAGTGCTACCGGGTGACAGTACCAAAGATGAAAATGGAGGTGTTGGTACTGTAGAGCCGTAAATGGGAATCCTAGAGGCAAATGTTAGAGGGTGTGACTGGAAATGCAAGTGAGATTTAGAGGGAATGACTACATGTGTGATGAGTATATACCTGAAGGGGTTGTGTTGATGTATGATGACCAAGTACCTACACACATGAAAACCAAATACCCAACGTGAACTATATCTGAAGAGAATCAAATATATAAGCATGTATTTGATAATTTTGAATATGCGCATGCATACCTGGTCAGGGTATGAAAAATGGCGTCCCAGGGGCTTACGATGAAAAAAGGCCCAGGGATTTTCATGATGTAGATGACGAGATGTTGATCCCGTGGCTAAAGATGGATTGAGAAATGGACGCCTGGAGCTCCCAGAATGGTGAGTGGAAGTTTGGCAAAAAGGCCTATATATAGCTGTAGGGCCTACATTGCCACCTCATTTGTACTTGATGCTATAGTGACTGGACAAGAAGTATTCAGAGGATATTAGGAGATTCTGGGAGTAGGAGGCATCCAATCGAGGACCAACGAGCTTCAAGTTAGTGGTATGATCATCCTGCATAGAATTAGGGTTTCATTTTTTGGGCAGGGGTTGTACGGAGGACCATATAGGAGTTTGTATGAGTGTGGACCCCAAGTGTGCGGGCGATTCGGCAGTAGGAACGCACATGTGCACACCTTCCCACCGGATAGACATGCATGGGGTTGTTGGTAAGGGGGAAAAGGGTGTGCACTGTGTGCATGCCTGTCGGTTGCACAATGACGCATGTGTGCGTGACTGTGTATTGGACAGGTGCACTCTAGAGCGCGCCAATAAGTTGAGCAGACACGCAAGCGTACGCGCCTGAAGGATTGACAGGCACGCTTGAGAGCGTGCTTATGTAGTGAATAAGCACGCATACGTACGCGCCTGTGGAGTGAATAGGCACGCACGTGTGCGCACCTGTGGGTTAAACAGTCATGCCTTGTAGGCAAGGTTGACGGGTGTAAAACTTATCTTTTTGATGTTGTTGATGGTCTATGTGGCTGACTTAGGACTGTTTTATGTGGTTGCAGGTGAGCTTTATGCACGATGCTGGTTGGTTGGCAAGAGCGGGATTGGTCCCAACTACAAGACACCGTGGCTATTGAGGAGCCAAGTGTATGTGTGACTTTGGTAGCCAGTGGGTTGCTGAAGTTCTTTGAGTGCCCGTTGATATGGGCACAGGAGTATCTCCTGCAGTTTCTTATTCGGATGTGGAGTCCAGACCTACATTTCTTCATAGTGCGGGGAGAGAAGATTGCCTTCACTGTGGTGGAGGATGTGTACTTTTTGACTCGGCTCCTGTTTCGGGGAACGCCCCTACTAGCGAAGCCGATGTTACTAAGGGATCTGGCGCTAGCGACAGTTGGCCGGAGATACTATTCGGGGTCAAACATTATGTCTAACATTGTCATGAGAATTGAGGTGATGGATGCCCTGGAGCATCGCTGCATAGTAGTGATGATTGTGAGAGTTTATGGGTCGCTGGTGACGTAGCGGATCAGTGGTGGCCAGCTGATTGTGATGGAGAGAGTGTTGTCTGGTGAGCACTTTGCCTGGGGGATTACGCTGCATGACAGGATGGTAGGGAAGATGGACCACTGTCGGTCCACAGATACTAGAGATTTTTCCTTCGGGTCCATCCTGGTGGCCTGGTTTTTGGAGAGGGTGCCTATGTTACGCCGAAGGATTTTATTGGGTGCACTTGGGGCGCGAGAGCTGTGATTAAAGTGGTGGTCGACTGTTTTTCTTCACTCCGGCTCTTGACGAGCCGATGCTCTTTACTAATGAGGTGGTGGTCAGGGCGGCCACTTCTTTACTACTGAGGTGGCGCAGGTGTGGTGGCAGATGCCACAGGTGATATTACAATACCCCTATGCTGGGGTTGACTTCTGGGAGGATCCAGACATGGTGCTACCTCCAGGGGAGGTGTTTGACCACCGAGGTATGTTGAGCATGTTGATATATCTGTTTTTTGTTTGAGATAGCATGACATATGTATATGATATAGATGTTGATACTATCTGTTGCTTGTTTTTATGTGCAAATGTGGCACCTCGCGGGTGCGAGGTGGAGTTGCGGAGAGCGTCGGCTCGTCAGGAGCCGGAGAGACCGCAACAGGGAGGGACGCATGTTGGAGAGAGACGTTGGTGTGAGGACGCCCCCGCGCGACCAACTGATGTGAAGAGAGCAGTGAGGAGATGCCTATTTGATGACCCTGGTGCTGGGCCATCACATGCTCCTCCGACAGATGCCAGAGTAGATTTTGAGGACATACGTTGTCACCTGGAGGCGGTGTTACAGGACATGCTTGAGGGCATGTGGCCGCACATCCAGGATGAGGGCATCCTGGAGCAATGTGTGGGGGTTCCGCCGCCATGGCAGGCCGTGGTACGATGGGAAACAATAGTTGGTGCTGCGATGACTGAATGACTACCTCCGGGGAAGGAGGGACCAGTAGGGGGTGGGCAACCACCGCCTGAGGGAGGGGTAGGCGGTGGTGCTCTAGAGGAACCTTGAGTAGTGCTATATGTATTGATGTATTTTTGTATATAGGCTAGTGAGCCCATTTTGTACCGAGGTGCTTCACTGGCCTGTGGATATTTGTATGTAAACATTGGGATGGCACGGTGGACCTACAGATATATACATGAGTATACCTTTTGAGATCTATGTGGTGTTTACATCTGTTTTATTAATGTATTGATGATGTCTAATATATATATGCCGTGACAGGTTTTTGATATGTTATGTATGTGTAGAGGTAGCTTGATGTGATATATGCCAATCTAACACAACATTAGCTAGGTTATTTGTAATTTGATTCAATTGTCTTGGAATATGTGTAAATGTAATGGAATCAAAATGTCGAGATAACAGTCTAACCTACAAGTATTTTCGAAAGAGGCAAGGATCGCGTACGTGGTACACATTGTTGAGCTGGAGAACGACTAGTTGAGAGTCGAGAAAGATGATAAGGTGACAAATACTATGATGTTGGGCATCGACTAGGAGGCCAATGATGGAAGTGTATTCGGCTTGGTTGTTGGTCGTTGAACCCAAACATATGCCGCTCGAATGGAGCATTTCATGTGAGGGGGTGTAGAGATCCCAAGTGGCCGAAGCAAGATTTTATGTCCAACGGCCGGCTCCGTCGGTGTAACCGATGTGGTAGGCCGATGAAGGAAGCATATGTCAATAACACAAATGAGAGTTTAGATGTGAAGGATGGAAAAAAGATTAAAAACAATATAAAGAAATAACCTATAGTAGAATGACTATGTTTAATCATAAAATTTCTTTAAATAGAACTCGTTGATGGGTTCTTTGAGAGAGAGGCCTTCGGGAGAGGCCAAGATGTATGCGCCTTTGCTGAGGCAATGTTGGATAATGTATGGGCCATGCCATAGTGACTCGAATTTGCAATGGCCAAAGGTATCATGAGCGATATCGTAATCTAGGATGAGGTCGCCTTCGGGAAATGAGCAAAGGTTGACATGTCAATCAAAGGTAGCCTTTGATCATTTTTTAGCTGCCTCATTGTTCTTTAATGAAGATTGACGATCTTCATCCAAAGACTCTATGTTTAGAAAGCGTTGCTCCATTGGAGCAGTGTCAGGTAATAGCTCAATTGCGGTGTGTAGGGTGGGAATTTCGCACTCGATGGGAAGAGTGGCCTCAACCCCATTGACTAGATGAAATATTGTGAGACCAGTAGTTGTTTTCACAGCCGTACGATAAGCCCATAGCGCGGAGAATAACATATGATGCCAATTGGTCTTATGTTTATTAACCGTGCACTGTAACATGGTCTTGAGGACCTTGTTAACTGCTTCGACCTATCCGTTAGACTAAGGGTAATATGGTGAGGCAAACTCATGGGAGAATCCTAGCCGAGATGAGAGTTCGACGAAAATCTCATGCTCGAAGTGTTTCCTGTGATCGGAAACTAGTTGGAGTGGTACTCCAAAGCGAGATATGATGTGGTTAAAGAAAAAACACGTTGTGGTGTCAGTGGTACTGTTGAAGGTGGGCATAGCTTCTGCCCATTTGGTGAAGTAATCAAATATGACAACAATGTATTTGTGTCCGTTGCTGGAGGGGGGATTACAAGTCATGAATTCGATGCCCCATTTACAAAAAGGGTCGGCAGTGATGACTGGGTGAGGAAGGGAAGGTGGTGCTCAGACTTTGTTGGCATAAAGCTGACCCTTCTTGCATCATTTCACGACGTGAATGCAATCATGAAACAAGGTAGGCCAAAAGTATCCTGCTCAGATAATCTTTTGAGCAATGGATAATCCCGAAAGATGGCCCCCACATGCGCCGCTGTGGCAGTCGTTTAAGACTCTATCAGCCTCTTCAATGGTCAGTCATCGACGAAGAATGGTGTCGACCCCTCGTCGGTATAGGACATCTCTGATGAGGAGGTATCGAGGGGCCTGATGGCGAATATGATGATGATCATCTCGTGAAAGGTGGTTACCTAACTTTTGAGTTCGGAGGTAGACGAGGAGGTCATCGTACCAAGGATCATCCGAAATGATGTAAAAGAGGTGTTCGTCGGGAAAGTCGGTATTGATGGGGGTACTGGTGGTGTCAGAGGGGAGGGCCATGACAAGTTCGGCAAGAATGAGGGCCTTCCTTCTCTTGGGTGTTGAGAATTCAAGATCATACTCTTGAAGGATAATGATCCATCGAGCAAATTTTCTGTTAATTTGCCTACGACTAAGAAAGTATTGCATAGGGTTGGAATCTGCAACAACCTTAGTTGTGCAAAGCAGAATGTAGTGACACAGTTTCTGGACTGCGGGGATGACTGCAAGAGCTAGTTTCTCTTCGTGTTTATACTTCAAGGGTGGCCCTGAGAGGTTTTTACTAATGTAATAAATGACATGCTCACAATTGTCATCACCTAGCTAAACGAGAACTCCTGCTACTGAAATAGCTGATGCTGAGACATAGAGGATATAGTCGCACTTGTAGTGAGGTGCACTAATTAAAGGGGCGTTGGAGAGCACCATTTTAAGATCGTCAAATGACTGTTGGTCATGTTCATCCCAGTGAAATGGGATGTTGTAACGTAGTAAGCGAAGGAAACCATGTGCGTGAATGGCATAGTTTGGGACAAATCGTCGTAGAAAGTTAGCTTTTCCTTGGAGGCTCTAGAGTTGCCGTAAATTCCAAGGAGGTGGAATTTTGGTGATAGCTTGGACTGTGAGGGGGTCCATGGTAATACCGCTTTGGGAAGTGATGAAGCTAAGGAGGTGCCCTGCGGTGACACAAAAAATCCACTTGAGGGGATTCAAGCAGATGTTGTATTGATGACACCGTTGGAAGATGATTCATAAATCATCAAGATGTTGGGTGCGTTTCTTGGATTGAGCTATGAGGTCATCCAAGTATGCAAGGATGATATGAGCCAGATCGTGAAATATGTATGTTATAGCCCGTTGGAAAGTTGTGCCAACATTATTTAAATCAAAAGGAATGACATGATATGCAAAAGTACCCCAAGGGGTAGTGAATGCGGTTTTGTACTGATCGACTTTGTGAATTTGAATTTAATTATAACCAGAGAACTCGTCCATGAAGGATAGAGCCTCGTGGCTTGCGCAGTCATCGATAATTTGATCGATGAAAGGCGTTGAAAATTTGTCTTTGGGACATGCATGATTGAGATCGTGAAAGTCCATGCAGACACGGATAATGCCCTATTTTTTGTTAACGGGTACAGGGTTGGAAACCCATGATGTATAGGCAATGGGGTAAATGAACCCGACAGTGCGTAATTTGTCAATTTCGGCTTTGATGGCCATTTATTTGGATGGGTGTAGCAGTCGTTGTTTTTGATGAACTGGTGTAATGTCGAGCCAGGTGTCGATACGATGTTCGACGATAGAGGGATCGAGGCTAGGCATTTCCGTGTATGACCAGGCAAAAATATATTGATATTCCTGGAAGAGGGATTTATAGCTGGCGATTTCTTGAGGAGTGCAAGAAACTCCAATGGTGATTTCCTCGACGATGCCATTTTTGATGGAAATGTTGATTTTAATGGTCGTGGAAATGTTGGCCATGTTGCCTTCTTCAAAAGCATCAGGGGTAGGAATGGGGTTTTTGAACCAGTCAATAGGCCCTGATGGGATAAAATCCTTGGTTTCGACCGCGTATATGGGGTGTTGGTTAGGAGGTGTGGAGGCTTCCTGTGGAAAGAAGAGTACGCAGTGGTGTAGCACATCCCATGGGTATTCCATGTTGTTTAACTCTTTGAGTATTTCCTGGTCACAATGGAAGTGACGGTAAAACAAGGGGTCATGAAGAGTGATATTGGTGACTGTTGTCGTGTGGCTACCCCCTGGTGATGATGAAGAAGGGGGAACAATGCAAGGAGTTGGCTATGGTTCGCTTGACATAAACCAAATATCGAAGTACTGAGGACTACCCATGGTAGTTGGGTGTAACATTTCCGGAGGGGAATGAGTGCGAGAGTTCGAGGGGTTAGGGGGTGAATCCTCAGATAAGTCATCTAAGAACCATGGAGGCATTGGAAGGGCCTCGGCTTTGGGAGAAATGACATGAAGAACCTCTAGTGACAAGGTACAGTCAATTATCGACTCTATGGGTCGTTGAAGCAAGGTCAATTGGTGGTGCCTGTATTCAATGATCATAGGACACTGGTATGTAAAATGATCTAATGATTCAAATAGAGAGCAAGGGTATCTCATACATTCATTGACTAAAGTTGTGACATAACGGATGTCAGTGATGTTTGTTAAGGATGACGTAGCGGGACTGGGGTTGCTTTGGAATATTTGGCGTACTGCGGCTAATGTCTACCGAAAGCATGGTAATGCTAGGAAATGGTGGGTATAATGGCCATATTTGGAACATATAGCACAATTGAATTTGGTTCGCAACCCTTTACTGCTGGAATGGGGGGTGGTAGTGGCAGTACTGTCTATAGTGGTGAGTGTTGGGGGAGTTTGATTGAGTGGAATCAAATTCTGTAACTCTAATAGAGATGGGCAGTTGTTCGTTTGGTGTCCATCTTTCTCACATAGTGCACAAGGAGGTTGGATGCACGGAGGAAGTGGAGTTGTGGGATCCTTCTTCTTTATCCTGCCCCCAGCTGTGGTAGGGGGGTTAGTGAGTAGGGTTGTACAGGGTATGGTGGGAGTAAGTATGGGAATATTCATTGGGATTCCTTTCGTTTCGGGGGGAAGGGATGGTCGAGGGACCATCTCTGGTGGATGTAAATACCAAACCGGAATTGCTAATACCATATTAGGGAGGGTAAGCGTTGTGGCTACCTGGAAATATTCAATGCTCAGTGGAGGGTAAAAGAAGGGGATTTGAGTGATGGCTTGGGGAACTATCTCCCAAACTGGGATATGTCCTTGGGGAGAGGTGGAATCGTGGACTGGTGGGGCCGATGAGTTCGTAGGAGGCTCGTGAGGGGGAAGTTTTGCAACGAGTGGGACGTCAGATATGATAGAAAACTCCCTAGGGGGAAGGGTATCCTCTGTGTGAGTGTCGTTAGATGATGCGACACATACTTTATTAGAAGGATGAAGGAGCGGTGGTGCTCCATGGTAAGTTCCTAATAATGATGGATCTTTGAAAATTCTAGGACCCATCTCGATGAGTGGGTATGCGTCATGACTTGTGTGGATGAGAGGGAGAATTTTATTGATGTTGGAAGATGGGTTAGGCTCATAATGTGAGACTTGGTCAATGGTAATGATCTTCCCATTGTGGGGGAACATCATTGTCCCAAAGACGGAAGAGGCAAACACCTTCATAGCATACATGTAGCTACGACCGAACAGGATATTATAATCGAGGGGGGCGTCGATAACTTCGATGTCGATGAGAATAGTCTTTCCCCCGAGTTCGATGGGGACATTTTGGAAGATCCCTTCAGGAGACAATGGTCATCTGTCATAAGCTTGTAAGGTAATGGAAGAGGGTGTTGTTCCTGAGTCTGTACTTAAGGCTCAAAAGTACAGTGTCAAGGCATCCGAAAGTGGTTAGGATATGAAAAAAGGAAGATGTCAACCTTCAGAGAGAGAAACCAAGGGAGGTTTTTGCGTTGGGGTTGTCTGGCTTCTAACTGTTCCTGAATATTTATATCTCGTTCAATGGCTGCCCATGATTGTTCAAGTTCGACCCGGTTAGTTGTTGTTTTGAGGATAGTGTTGAAAAGGTTTAGGGTGATGTGTGTTTGGTTCAATAATCCGGGTTCGACGTTAGGTTGAGTTGGTATAGGGACTATCATGGGGGAACAACACAGATAAGAGAACTTTTGAGAAAGGTTGAATGCTATCTCAGCTTGGTCTTATAAAATAGCACTTGTGGTCGCAAAGTTAGAATATGGATGCGAATCAAAGGCTCGCTCTCGTAACTGTATTATATTTAAATAAAGGGGTGAGATGGGAGAAAAACATTGAGCCGCTTATGGTGTCAGGTTCCAACTAGGGGAAAATCTCACGAAGTAAATGGGAGAAGAAAATATGTAGGAAAATAACCGATGTAACAAAAAATACATGTAGAATTCCGAAACTACAAATTGGTCTTACACAACTGATAGCTGGTTCAGAGGAAAGGCAATAAAAAATTACAGAAAACCCAGATTTATTCGCTATAATAGTGGTCGTACTAAAGTATAATGAAGAACATCAATTATGAATATGAATTGAAATTGAAAAATGAGGAACAAGAAAGAAAACTTGTAATACAGAAGTGACGGAATTGAGAATCTCAGATCCGCTTGTATTAAAATCTCAATGCACAAACTCTTTTACAAAAACTCAAAAAGGGTCCAGCCTTGTTTATTTCTCTCTGGGGTATATTTATACAATTTCTGCAAAGCAGGTAGAATCTAAATAGTCGCAAGAATTTTAGTTATGACAGAGGAGAGAGCAATCGCTCCATCTCCCCTAATCCGTCTTCACTTAGTGCCAGGTGCTCGTCTTCGCGTGGACTCGGTGCATGCGATACATATTTCCACAAGTTGAGATACGAGCCGTGAAGGTTCCGCTTGATAGCTGGCCTCGATGAAGTAACATTATCGGGCTAACTGTTGTAGCTTGTCCCCCATTTGTGCATCGATGATGTCGAGGGCACTTAGTTACGCACTGGGTTGGATCAAGTGCTTGTCAACTTGAGCCATGTCCACCCTATCCATCTGAGAGATATCGGTCGAATCTCTCTCATCCTTCTCTTTCAGATCAAGCAAGATTTGTTCTACATTCATTTGCATTAATTTTTCTGCGTCGCCTCCACTGTCCATACCCAAAATATCGCCATCTATAGAATTGAAGGATTCTTCTAATGAATTGGTTACCCTTTGTGCTTGTTCCTTGCCCAGGGCAATGTTGTGCTCCCAATCCTTCAACAGAATATTACCTCTGGTTTGTTCTGGGATGGAAAGTCCAGGGGAACCTACCGAAACTTTGTTGTTCGTGGCTATCACTGCCTCCTAGAAGGTGACCCGAGCTTCTTCAGCATCCCTTTCTTTGAAAGTCAGGTTCTCGGAAACCTAATTCATCAACAGACAATTCTCTCGGATCGCTCCCACTTTGGCGAGCAAACTCTGTTGTGCCGAAGAGATCCTGTTCTGAATATCGATCGCTCAGGATTTAAACCCCTCGACATTGATCACCCTGCTTTCGAAGATCTCTACCTAAGCCTGCAGCTCTGCAATCATAGCCCTTTGTTGCCCCGCCTGTATCCGACCGTCTTGGACCGTGATATGTGCTTGCTCGAGCTTGGTTTTGAGTGCTTCTCTCTCATTTTTATCAGCTAGTCAGGCCAGTTCTATCTCCCCGCTCACCTGACCTTTAGCATTTTCTGTGGCCGAAGCTACTCTGGCTTCGAGAGTCTTGATCAGGCAATTTTTCTTTTTGAGCTGGTTTTTTAGCAATCCGACCGAAAACTGGTTTTTCGATGCATACGCCCCTAGCGTTCCTACGATCTCTGTGGCGAACTGCTCATTCTTTTTGTTCTTTCCGTCGGTCATAACTTTGAACTTCTTAACAGTCGACTCTCCCTCTTGGTAGAATTCTCTTTTCACCACCGCTTTTCTCTTTTTATCAAAGAAAAATTCGTTCAGAGGGAGCTCCTCTGCTCTTATGGGCCTTAGTTCCTCGTTAAATATCCATCCCTCATTGACATTTCCTTGTGCCGACTGCAAGGGTGTGACCGAGGTGATGCGCTCTCCGATTTGTTTTGCCAATTCTTTTGGAGTATCGGCAGGCTTCTGCTTCTTTGAAGGCTCAGGGGTCTTTGTCTCAGTTTATGGATTCTATTTCTTGGGCGGGTCTGGAGTCTGTGCCTCTGCTTCGAGCTTCTTGGTTTGTTCCCCTTCATCTTGGTGTTTTCCTGAGTCGGGAGCTGCATATTTAGTGCCTTCAGTATCCTTCGGTTCCATATCGAAAACTCCCAGACTCCCTCCTCGCAACACAGCGAGGAGACAACTTCGTCTGTGTTCCTGAAATTTCAATACAGATGTTGAGTCTATAGGTGCTAAGGATCGGATCCGAGCCAACACTTCCTCATAAGACCTCGCCCCTCGGAAAATGTCGTCCGGGGGTGAAAACTCATGTTCAAACCTCTTCAGCCCACAATCAGCTAAATGGTTGCTCACGATATTCTGAGGATCATGTTTTTTATACTCGATGGAGACCAATTTCAGGTCTTCCAGGGTTGTAGCCTCGGCTTCGGCATGCCCGAAATCCAATAAAGAATAAGAATTTATCCGAATGGGAAAAGACGACCACACCTTCTTTGAAGATCCTTTGAGTTCTTTACTCACCTCGCCAATCACTATTTGTTGAGCGACCTCGCGACAAGCCAGCTTGTCGGGGATGAAAAATGGTAGTGCAAGTGGGGGAATGGCAGCCCCGAACACTCTGAAGTAGGAGAACTATGCCTCCACGTACCAGTCCGCTATACCACTCAAATTTGCAGCAATACTATCCGATATACAAGGTGGTGGGTGACCAAAAATGGCGATATGCAGGGGCACCATCACCCAGTTGAAAATTTCGTATATGAAATTGTCTGCTTTATTTTCCCACAGTTTGTCGTGATACTCATGTACGGGCTTTTCTTGGGTTGGATTCCAAGCCCATCTCATCAAGGGGAATGGTTTCATGGAACATATCGCGTCCATAACATATGCGGACATAAAAAATGAGGACGGCCTCCCACTTGCCTTCTGCTCCCGATACTCTGTGACTCGGTTGGCCAAACTGTCCGAGAGTATCTTTGCCCAATTAAACGAGCAACCTTCTGCTACCCGAAACATGAGAGGAACCCACGCAATGAATAAATGCAATGTGTCCTCCCTCCCAAATAGTCGGCATGTCATCATTGCCACGTACTTATACTGTGGCTCCAGTGAAGCGATTGAATAAACACCCTGGTCATTTGCTCTGAATTTCGCAGAGCGCAAAACCCAATCCTTTATCAAGACGGACATGGTCTTATCATATTGTGTGCACTCCTTATCTTTGAACTCCTCCAGGAATTTAGCACCATACGTGTATTCAGATGTCGTCGGGAGCTTATACATGGTTTGGATATGCTTCGGCCTAAAAGTCCCGACCGTGACCCGCTGGTCGTTCATGATAGTTTTGGTGGGTAGGTCTATGTGATCCAATGCCCATCGGATCATATCATAATATGGGAGCAACCGTAGTCTGGTTGCTACCCTGTGCATTCCGGATTGAACAACTATCTTGTATTTAGTGTTCATGTCATCCCTTTCATTGTCGTATGAGTCTGAATAATTCACCAACTCCGATTGCAGAATGTCTGAAACAAACGACCAACTAGGGACCGAGTCGACACTCCGGGGCGAAGTGTCGGAGACATTATCTGAGCCTTGCCCTGCGACCTCGACATTGGCCTTTGCTGCTTTCCATGGAGCCATAGATGAAGCTTGCGTTTTCACCCTTCTGTGATAGAACTGCGTATACATGCAAAAAATTAGCTCACTCAGAAATGACAAGCTCTGCGTGCTTATGAAAATGTTTTCATAATAAAATGAAACTCTTATATATATTTGAAAATTCGGTACTTTTCGAAATAATCCTGTCAAATCGTTATTAGAAACAAATTAATTGCGTAAAATCCGATCTTATATGCATGGATTTACCCTACTTATCCATAAATGTCATAAATTTCTGGCGCTTTGACAGTCAGTCGAAGCATGGAGAGCAAATGGATACCTCGGGAAACGTGCAGGCCTCGACGTGCGGGATATATCTCGCTTTATCTTAAATTATCAAATCTTACCTACGTTCATCAATTCCTCGTTGTTCGCTACTTCGTGGATTTTCTTTAAACATTTTGAATCTCCAACTCACGAGATCGCGAGGACCGACTTTGGTTTAATTAAAGATAATCGCGATTTAAGGCATAATTAATTTTATAATCGTTTTACTCGCCGTATCTCGAATCGGAACTTCAAAGATAATTTTTTGGGAGACTAGTATGCCGAGTCACGAAACCGCGAGATGGCTATAATTAAGAGTCAATTAAGAGTAAGAAAAACTTGGATTAGGCGATTAATTAATCATGCTATAATTACATCGTGACTTCGTGAGTCGGGGTTTTAGACGCCGTAACTTTCGAAAAGATAGTGCCGAGTGGTGAAACGTCAAGAACGGATTTTAACCACGGTTATCTTTTTTCCTTGGATCCTTGACCAGGGTTATCCCGAGAAGGCGTCGTGTCCTTGACTCTCGGGGTTGTAAAAATGAAAATTTTGGTTCGACAGACGCCGAGGAAAGAAACTCCAACGACGTCTAATCATGAGTTAAAATACTTTACCATGATTATTGCTTAGAGTGAAAATTTAAAACGACTTCACCGTTTCGTGACTCAGGAAGTGTGAACTCATGGATTAAAGTACCCGACTTGCGAGATCCCGAAGCAAACAAAAAGGAGCAAACATTCTTACGAAAGTGGGCTTGTTTCATGAGTAGAGAAGCATTGCTGCTCTCACAATCAGGTATCAGAGGTCTCATCATCTCGAAAGGAAAAAGGAAAATCAACTTTTAGATTTCAAGTATCGAATTGAAAATTGTGACAGGCCAAAAAAAAACAAAGGCGGCTCCAACAGAGGGTATGAGTTCGGGGGAACCAAGTTTTTGCGATACAGATTTGGACATAGTGCATGTAGATGCATCTTCATCGATGATACACTGATGAACTGTGATGTTCCATATTTTTACTGGTATTTGAAAAGCAATCAAGGCGGGAAGGCGAGGTTCTCCGCTGTCGATATCAAAGGTAACGAGTCGAGTATGTGCGGGGTTTACTACCCCCAAGGCGGAAAGTAATGATTTCCGTTGAGTGGGGAAAGTCTGGAGGACTTCCAAGACTGACATGGAAGCCGGGGATTGTGCTATGTTGTCAATCAAACTGTAATTGTGAGCTGCCATAGCCTGTGGGTTGTGGACATTCCTGCGTAATGGGATGTGAGGGATGTGAAGAGGTGGCTCTGTGTTAGGGTGAGGAATCACCAACGGGGGTCCCGTCAGTGCAGGGTTTGTCTCTGAAGGGATGGGAGGATACTCAACGGGTGCATGATACAGACGATTACGTGTTTGCAGAAGGATTTCTTCCTCACTAGTGCAGAGGATTGTGCGATCTGCTGGATTGTTTGGGTTGAGGTACTAGCCCACCTGAGGTGGGGGATGTTGGGTGTCCTGTTGGGTGTTTATCACACCTTGGTGTGGAATATGATTCTGCAGCACGATAGGGGGGGTTGTTGTACGTATTGTTGTGGTGCCTAGTGAGGGGCAGGTGGTGCTGGAGGATGAGGTAGACTGCCTGAGTATTTCAACCATTTGAAATCAGCAATTTGGGAGAAATGATGAGTTTAATGGATGAACTCACCACAAAGGGAACAAAGGAAGTTGGTTTTAACAATATTGTTATTTCTCCCTTGACGCCTATTATTATTGCCCCCCTAGGGGTTCTGATTCCCTTGGTTCTGGTTTCCCCTAGTGGGTTGGTTCTGTTGGGGTTGATTCCCACCTTGACCTGGGTTGTTGTTGTTCCTGTTTCATCCTTTATTTTTGGCATCATTCGATGGATGGGTCAAATTTTCCGTATTCAGTTGTTCGAAATTTTGATATTGCTGAACGGGAGAGGGTTGAACAAAGTTCACCCCAGCATGAGGATGTGGGGGAGCCATGGGGTGTGTGGGGCCAAGAAATGGAAAGTACATATTCTATGGCGGTAACGATCCGTAAGGTACATAGGAAGGCGTGGTGCTTTATCTAGTAATACAAGTTGAGGTAGAGGGGGTACCAGAACTTGTTTGAGTAGGTGGGTGTGTGGGGGGTGTCGACGGTGTCCCACTGATGGGTGGAGGCATAGAAACAGGGTATGGTTGTTGATAAGGGGGTGGAAGTTAATAAGAAGTGCCCCCGTATGCCGATAGGTATTGAGGTGTTCCATACATCAGTGGTTGTTGGGGTTGTGGACCATGGTGAGTGGTTTTACCAATCAATCCATCTGCTGAGTGAGACATCCCAGGTTTGTCTTGGCCAAATGGCACAGGTTTTGGGAGATCAGGAAGTACAGTGTATAAGTACTATGATTGTGCATAGATAAGGTCATACTATTGAGCCTTACTGATGGCTTCCTCTTCAGATTGAGGGAAGGTGGAAGCTACATCCTTACTGAGGAGAGAGACAAGTGATCTAAGAAACCAATCAAGACACTGTTGTTTGGTGGTTTTTGCTTTGCACAAACTACGTCGCCTACGCCACTCATGAATGTGATCAACGATATGTGTGGCTGAGGTTTGTTTGAAATTAGAGAGTAGTTCTACACCATTGTTGTGGCAGATTGGTAGTTGGAAGAAGGTCAAAAATGCTTTGGCCAAGGATTCAAAAGTCGCATGGGACCCTGATTTTTCATCTACATACCATTTGGTCGATGTGCCAGTGAGTGTGAGTTGAAATAATCGCAGTCTGATGGAATCATCCATAATGCTATTGGAAGAGCACCATAGGTGAAAGGTCATGACATGGTTGGCAGGGTCATCGCCTACCTTCCCTTCAAACTTGGGTATGTCTAAAGGTAGTTTGGTGGGAATTGCAGGCCATGTGGGGTCATGCAATATAGGATCATTGGTGAGTTTTCTTAGATCCGGTATGTTGAGAGAGGCCAAATATGGCATCTGTAGTTGGGGGGGGAGGATTAGCTCCATCCATGGTGTGAGTGTGGTGTGAACCTGACCCTTGAGGGGGGCTAGGTGGGTTGGTATCCCGCTTCTTTGTAAAGGAGAGAGAGTGGACAGAGGACCTTGGGAAGTGGACCCAAGTAATGTGGAACCAAGTAAAGTTGATCCTAAAATAGTATCACTCACATGAGTGTGTGAAGGTGGTGTTGATGAGTGGGAAAGACCAGACACTCCCCCTAAGATAGGAGGGAGGTTTAGCAAGCTTCATGAATGATGGGGATTCTGTGGGTCCCCTATGATGTCCAACTAGCTG
>SNQJ01S0044702.1:10968-36902 GCA_010110895.2 Picea sitchensis | reverse complement strand
TCTCTATAGTGATTGGAAGATTAACCAATTGGTAGAGAAAATTTTGTAATGAGATCAGCTTCCTAAGGCCATGCTAAACCCAAAATTATGATGACGCAAGGACTCAATAACTTTTTTCTCTATTCAAAGGTGACACGACTGCTACCAATTACAATATAGTACTCCCTTCCCGCCCTTATTTTTTTTTTTTTCATAACAAGTGAATGCTATGATACAGAGGAGGGAACGAGTGTCGCAAGTAAGAAAAACTAGTTCCAGTAGTGGAACGTACCTATGCTCAATGCAAATAAATGCATGTCGGAGATGGACACTCGGGGTGATGTTCCCTCTAGGGTATAGGGTTTCAAATTGTGAAGGATATAAACAAGGCTTTGCTTGGTTGAGGATGCAAACTTCTTGGGCCATGGTTTATAACACAAAGAAAGAAGCGGCTAAAGGCTCAATACTGCAAGCAAGGGCATGAGATGCAATCACAATTTAACACCAAAAATGTCCTTTTTTATATCTTTTAGTCTACTTGGTGTGAAAAAGGGGTAAACTTGTGCCAAATAGATGTCTTTTCAAATCCAATTTACGAGTGTGAAAAATACAAGTTCACTCGGCGATCTTTTCCATTTTTTATAGCGAGTCGGAAAAGAGATTAACTAAGACTCATGATATTTCAAATCCAATTTTAACGAGTGTGAAAGGGACAAATCAGTTGGTGATATTTTCAATTTTTAAAAACGATTCGGAAAAAAGCTTAACTAAGACTCGTTTGGAAGATTCTAGGAGGAAAGCCATGGGGGAGGCCAAGGCTCCCATACCAATCTTTTGTGGAATGTCAGTATCTTACAAAGAACCGACATAATCTCGGGAAGACCCAAATATCTCCAAGTCGAGGAGGACAAAGTGCTAACGGAGGTTATCGTCTCCGTGTTATGTCGGATAATGTCTCTTCCTGGAAAAGATAGGCGGAGGCATTAGATACCCCACAAGACCATCCCAATCATAGGGAACCTCGTCAAGACTTGGAGGGAGAGAACTTGTGAAGATTAAAACTCTCTCTTGTTCAGAAGGTGAAGTAATAGAAATGCTAAGGACATGGCATAGAAGGTGTAGAACCAGAACCAGAAGATCGGGATCGACCAAAAATTGCATTGGCATGACTGCTTCCTTAGACTTGTCACTCTCCAAGACAAGAGTGGGGTCGATCGAATATTGCATCGATATGACCACTTCCTCAACCATTGGATGAATAGGATGCGAGACAACAAGGTCAAGAGGTGCATCACCCCAAAAAATAGGAGTGTCATTGGTCGAAGATTGCATCGACACGACCATTGGTTGAACAATATGAGAGACAACAAGGTTAATAGATGCATCACCCCTGAACATAGGAGAGGTGTCGGTCGAATATTGCATCGACACAACCACATGTTGAACGGGATGTGAGACAAAAAGGTCAAAGGATGCATCAACCCCTAAAGGAAAAGGGGTGTCAGCTGAAGATTACATCATCATGATTGTTGTATCAACCAAAGAAGGAACGGGGTGTTGTGAAACCATAGATGCCTTAGAACCCGAAGGGCCCTTAGGTGATCCCCATGCTTCTAGTATCCCAACAGTAACAGGACACAAACGAGTAAGGTGACTTCCTTCGCAAGTCCTGCAAAGGAATCTAGGCTTACGTCTGAGACGTCTAGGCTTCTTAATCATATGAATGCCCACAACATGACTTGTAGTGGCTGGTGACATGCTCCCAGTATGACTTGCAGAGGCTAGTAGAAAATCTCCAACATGACTAGCAGAGGTTGGTGATGAATCCCCAACATGACTAGCAGAGGTTGGTGATGAATCCCCAACATGACTAGAAAAGGTTGGTGATGGATGTGCCGTGTGAATAGCAGTGACCAAAGAGGTGCCCCCAACATGACTTGCAGTGGTTGGTTCCAGGTCTTCAACATGACTTGCAGAGGTTGTTGACCAATCTCCAACATGACTAGCAGATGTTGGTGATATAACGCCAGTATGACACACAATGACTGGTCTTGTGCCCCCAACATGACTTGCAACGGTTGGTTGAAGGTCTTCAACATGACTCACAGAGTTTGTCGACCAATCTCAAACATGACTAGTAGTGGTTGGTGATATAATGCCAGTATGACACACAATAACTAGACTTGTGCCCCCAACATGACTTGGAGCGGCTGGTTGCAAGTCTTCAACATGACTCACAGAGGTTGTCAACCAATCTCCAACATGAATAGCAATGGTTGCTGATATAATGCCAGTATGAAATGCAGTGACTGGACTTGTGGCAGTGGTGAATTGTGGAATTTGAGACCAAGGTCCAAGGAAAGATTGGTTTTGAGAAATTGCAGGCCAGGAAGGATCCTAGTTTACACCCTGTCCTTGTCCAATAGGATAGTATCCTCCTCCATACTAATTCATAAAGGGTTGTAAGGGCATCGACACTAAGGAATATTCTTGCGAAGAGAAAGTGACATGACAAGGGTTACTCATGTGAGGATATATGTTGCCCCGAAACGAAGGAACTTCATGAGGGGGGTTTCCCATACTATAAAAATAATTCCCCCCGGATGAAACACCAAAGGGAAGATGGAGGTCCGCCATGGGAAAAGTGTTTGTAGGAACTGACATAGCGGAAGAAGGGTAAGTGGATGGAGTGTAACAAGTAAAATTATTGCTTAATTGGGCACTTACTTCTCACATAGTGGACTCGTAGGAAGGAAGATTACAACCTCCTACCGTAAGAGGTGCTGGAAGGATATGACTCCTACCAAATGAAGAGGGATAAGAAGGAGGCATCATTCTCCCAGACCCAACAATTTTATTCACATAAGGAGGCGAGACAGAGGAGGGAAAGTGCGAAGACATATCAGACATACCATGAGAAAAATGATTAGAGACCCACGGCATTGACTGAGTACCATAATTTTTCATACCATAATATAAAGCAAAAGGATCCATCCCCATGAAATGAGTGACGTCATGGGGGGTGTAGCAGTAAACGAGGGAGCAAAAGGAACTCCACTATCCATGATAATGAAAAATAAGTAACAAATTCCTAGGGCCAACTAGTAATCAAAGAGCATACCAAAAAGTCAAATGGCCAATATGCATGCAAATGGGCTAAAGTGGTTGAGTGGCCTCCCTCGCTAAAGAAGGTACACCTCGTCCAAGAGGGACCTGAGACTCCCCACTAAAGTTTGGAGGTAACATAATCAGTTATAGGGGCCCTCGTGAGATTAACAACCAGCCGGTCGAATCCCCTCGGAAAGGTAATCTTCCATAAAGGTTGTGTGTTGTCCGACCCTTATCTAACTTAGGATACAAGCAAAATAACCCCTGCAAGTAACCTATGAGAAACCTAAGTCAAGCAACTAATCAACCACTGTATAACCGATACACAGGAGAACATTCGTAAGTCTGGATTATCATATGGACAGGGTAGCAAAGCCTGAAACCTTGAAAGCACCGCCTCTCACAGAGGTATGGATACTAGAAAGATCCCCAAATATGAATAAATCCACAGAAATATCTCTGACGCTAGGTGATTATCCATGGGTTATCCCTTCAACAAACTTCGTGCGACCTCGTGCTTAACTCCGGTGTGAGCGAAGAATCTTGATATTACCAATTATACAATGGATTTCTCAACTCCCTGTCTCAAACATATATGTTGATTTAATTTCCTTGAAGAAGTTTACTCACAAAATCCTATTCCAAGGCACTAAATCCTAGGCTAGTTTGTGCACCCTGAACAATAAAATCGTTACTAATCCATTTTAGTTTAAAGCGTAAATTTTATTGGCCGTGATTACTAAAAAATGTATGGAAATGAAACTCATGGTGTTATGAATCTGCATAAAAATAAAAATAGATATAATGCAAAGCCTAACTTTAACTTTTCAGTGAATGATATGCTAAATAAAAACAGTGCAATCTTCAATTTTAACTCTACAACTTAGAAGTAAAATGAAATCTTTCTCTAAATGTGCTAAGATAATGATAAAGGTTCCAAGACAAAAATACCAACCAATGAAAAATACCCCTTTTTTTGTATTTTCAATGTATTAAAAAGAAAATGCATGGACTGATAAGCGACTTGATATATAACTTCTACTGTGTATAAAATCAATCACTCGAGCAGAATACCATGCAACTAAGCATACAACCCAACTACCAAGGACAAATAAAAAATGGAAAACAAAGAGAAAGATGTTGCCCAAAAATTCAACTCCAAAGGTTTCCTTACATCCCAGATAATCTCAACAGGCACCACAGAGACCTAAGAAGGCTCAATGATCCTCAAAACCTACCCAACAATCACTAAACCAACCAAGAAAGCAAGGGGAAGTGGTATACACGACTGTTCAAGAGAAAAGGGCGTATATACACCTCTTGTAGTGGAACAACAAGCGTGTATACACAGTTGTCAGGGGAAAAAGGGTGTATATATTTTAAAACAAGGATAGGCAAGGGTAAAAGGATGAAAAGCTCAGACCTAGAGTGAACAGAATCTGTCCAACTATGATAAGACAAGAAACACAAAGGAAAAAAAACAATGTAAGAAGGAAAAATACTTAAACCCTTAGAAGGAAGATCTATCCCCAGTGGAGTCGCCAATTCTGTTACAAGGGAAAAACTCTCTATGGCCAAGGGTAAACCACAACAGACAGGTATGACTGTAGAAATAAACTCAATTCCGACATGTGCTATACAAACAAATGTGAAATACAAGGAAGAAGCCTACCTCAATCCAATCGTTTGATGTCGTTCCATCATTGAGCACTTTGACCCAAATATTTACACCTACAAGATGTTCTCAACAAACAAGCGATGCAAGTATATAGTGACAATATATAAAATGAGTTAGCACATCAGATAGAACAATCCATTAATAAAAATTACAAACATGCCAAAGGATAATAATCATATATTTTCAAGATATCGATAGGATGGGAAAGGAGTATATCAATTAATAATTGATCAACAGAAGTATCAACATTACAGACTTTCGTGTCGACATGGTTCGAAACCAAGAAACCAAGTTCCTTCCAACTGGGTCTCCACCACTTCAATCCTCCACCAAAGGAAATCTCATATCAAAGAGGTAATGAGGTCCTCTCGACAATAAGGAAAGATCTTGGGGGCTGAACACTGTGTTCAAACTTGAGGGACAAAGGGATGCAAACTTAATATGAAGTAATTTCTCCAGAGTAACTTTGCTCTAAAAGTTGAATGCTTTATCCTCTTTTTCCATAGCTCGAAATTGTGCTCTTATACCCTCTAGAATGCAACTGAAGGGTCGATTCGTAATGTTTCTAGTATATGGAAGGCCAAAGATCAGAGATATTTTATCATGACATGGAAAACCAAACTCATTTTGTATTTTTTGGCACAAATCCTGATATACACGAGTTGTAGTGGAGAAACAAGCATATACGCATCTTGCAAAGAAGTTAGGGAGTGTATATGTGGAAAAATATATATTTTTGGCTCTGGATTTATCAAAAGGGGGTTGAAAAGTCTGCATAGGGAAATGGAAAAAGTCCCTCTGTGCAATACAACAATGGTGAGGAAAATCTTTCTATAACAATGGTACGTAATGGTATGCAATGGTATGCATTGGTATTGGTATGCAATGGTATGTAATGGTATTGGTATGCGATGGTATGAGATGGTATGCAATGGAATGCAATGGTATGTGAAAATGGTATCAAATGGTATGTTATGGTATGCATTGGTATTGACATTGGTATGCAATGGTATGCAATGGGACCCAATATTAGTTGGTTTGTTACTCTAAGTGACTCCACCTAGCCAACGTTTTTCCCATAGGATGAAGTTTCATGTATCCCTACCCAACACATAAGCCTAATCCACAACTATTCTACCTGATTATAATTTTGAATAGGTAACCTTAATAACCTCTTTTAGGTTTTGCATGAATGGCTACAAGTGAGAAGTGTGTGTTATACCTACAATAGATAGAGAAACACTATTAGAGCCCTCCCTAGATGTCCCCTAATTATTTTTAAAGGGGATTTCACCTTGGATGAGAACTTTGTGGGGTTATTATAACTATCTCCCATATCTTTACTATTTTTATTTAGGCCCTAACCATCGACCCAGGTTGAACTTTGGAAGGATGTTTTTTTATCTACTTACTAATTTGACCTTGGGATTTAATCACTGTCTATTATCATTTGAAGTAATTTGTTCTCTCGTTGTCGTTTCAAAGTTTTTTTGTAGTGGTCTAGTGATTGGTGTCACACTTAGAAATCCAAATGTGTCATTTTTATTTTCAAATATTTACAATATTCAACTTAGTTTAGACCATTTTAAAGTGGTTTATCAATCTCCTTATAATTCTAGGAGGAACCAAGGTATTCCTCCTTTATTCATGTCAGGGTTACCTCAAACAAGGAATAGACTTGAATTTCTTGATTCCTCATAACGTGAACTAGTATAAGCATCAAATGCTTTGAGTATACCCATAGGAGAGGATCAAGATAATGTAAACCCTCTAGTTGGACAAAATAAGAAGAAGAGGATTTTTTGTGGGGTATTGATGACATCCCCCTAAGAAGAGATGATTTCCCTCCTCTTCCTCCTCCTTAAGGAAATTTTGATCCTCCAATTGTAGACAACATTGATAACCGTCCTCTGGCCAATTTCAATCGTTTACTCACTCATTGTTATAGTGGTAAAACCCCCCTATGGACTACACTAGGGTTCAACATGTAGGCAGATCTATCTGTATAAAAGTATCCTACATTTATAACTACCCCGAATATACCCCAAATTCATACATGAAAAAAAAAGTGAAAATATCAGGTAACTTTACCTTTTACTCGACGTCTGGTGTCAATCCTCTCACGCTTGATAGCTCCGCTGACTGCAAGCCTCCTCCCAAGTTTGACCTGCAATCTGTTAAGAAAATAAAAACATGCATCTGATATTTAAGTCATGGGTTAGATGTTAGAATAAAGAATAAATCAAATACAAATATTTGACACATCATATTTCGAGACAAAAAAAGTATTTCTTTTTTTGATACCACAATGTTTACTTACAACAAGGTCAGTGACTGCTCCGCTAAATTGGTATGGGCTCCTCTTCACTGAGCTCCAAGTGCACCTCCTCATATCTTTCTCCTCTCATCCTTCTTCTAGGGAAATGGAATAGGATTATGATGGAGGAAAAAGAGCAAAATGGGAAATTCTCATGCAATTCTCTCAACAAGGCTGCAAATGATTGGGGCAAGGAGGGGATGTGAAACGGGCAGAGTTTCACTATTCTTATGCTTATCTTAGGAATGATACACCAACGCCTTATTTTATATGAAAAAAGGAGGGATATTTGGTTGGGTGATGGGCTATAGGTGGTGGATCAGTTGGGAAACTACCCAATAGCTCGTAATTTCAACGAATTCCTTGCAAATGTTTTATTTTTTCAAATTTTGGGAGTATACACAGGTTGTAGTGGTGCATCTAGCTTATGTACACGGGCTGTAGTGGTGCAACAACTGTGTGTACACAGGCAGTAGTGGTGCAGGGCACATACATCTTCAAAAATAATGGTTTTAAGAAGAGCAACTTAGTGATGGCTTGGAAAAAATAGCAAGTAAGAGGGCCAAATGCCAGGTATGCATGTATGGAGAAATTTAGGGTTATAACAAATTCCCTCTAATGTGTAAGGTCAGAAGAGTATCTGATGTCCAAAATACATTACAAAATCTTCACCAATGTATGAAGCAAGTGAACCGAGACCATAGTTTGGGAGGTGCCATCTGCAAAAGTAACAATTGTCTCATTGAGGCGGGCATATGCATGCTCGGGATGAAATAAATCATGGATGAAAATCAAATACACTGCAAATCCATGTCATATAACTTTTCCAACTGTGCCAAAATGAAATCCCTTAGTTCCATGTGCCTCTAGAAAGTCTACATCATCTTGTAATTTCTATTGAGTTACAAGGATCTTCTAGTGTGCATGCCAAATTGGCATGCACACTATCCCTTGGCATGCCATAGGGTTTTTGTGCATGCCAAATTGGAATGCACACCAAATTTAGCATGAAAACCAACCTAAAATCCTTTATCCAGAGGATCCTTCTCCACTTTCTTCTACTGCCCGCTATGTCATTCAACATTTTTTAAATCACTTGCCACAAACATTTTTTAGGTTTATACTATTTTGTTAAGCAAGGTCGTGCATCTATGGTTGAAATATTGTATTTGTTCATTCAAATATATTTTGATTCTTTATAACTACATAAATAGACTTGTTGGAGTTTTCTCAGCATTCAACTTTGTTATAAAAGTGGTTTGAAAATCCACCTAATTAGAAATAGACCCAATAGTGAAATTGAAATACCATGTAACTGCCTCACCATCTAAATTGAAAGGAAATAGGTGACATACCACATCTTCATGTTTGACATTAAGAAATTTGATGGCCTTCAAGAATTTATTAATGTAGTCTTCCAGTAAGTAGACTTTATATGGGTCAAACTTTGCCAACAATGTTTCTAATTTTTTGGAACATTAGGTATTATAGTCAATATATTTAATGTATCCAAATCTATCCAAGAAATGTGATTTTTGGCTATATTTCCTCTTGGGGAGATGCATGTAGAACTTGATTTGAAAGATGACTCCCAATCATATGAATTTTTTTATTCATCTGTAGGGGTAGTATATGGAATTTTATTCCAATGGTTCTGAAATAGCTTCAATAACTTCAGAAATCAAATCAATGAGGTCACCTATGAAAGTATCTCTTTCTTCTTTGTTATATGGTCATCGAGTGGGAATTATTTAATCTTATATTCATATAGGTAACTCATGTACAATGGGAAATGCATCAATTTGATTAGTGTAGTTGTGGGTTAAACTTTAAAAGACTTGAAATTATTTAGAAGGAATGGTGAACCAATCCTCAATCTTGAATGTAGGTTGGGTTTCAAATTGTATGTAATTTTCAAAATGGGGATCAATGATAGTTTGAAATGGTATATTTCTCTCAAAGTGAACCTCGCTATCCTCGAATTTTGGTTATGGACTTATAAGAGTTACACATGTTCTTCTGAGCATCATATCCACACAGATCATGTAAGTTATTGGCCATAAAAGGGTGGTGTCCTTCTTGTAGCACCAAAACTTTGACATAGGAAAATGACCCTTGTTAACTACACAAGATAACCTAGTGAAGGGGCCCAATTAGATATTTCCTTATTTAAATGGAAAGCATTGTAGTCATATGAAACATATGCAACATATGCAACATAAGTTGTTCTATTATGTTCTCTATCTAATTTTTCCTAAACCTATCAATGTAAAATGTAGGAATCTGGATGAAGATGGGGTGAATGTAAGGAATGAACTGCAACAAATCCAATGTGCTAAAATGAAATATGCAATTAGGAAGATCTTGATTAAAGGAGAATAATAGAGAGAATGCTTCCCCTAAGGAAAAATGCATGACCTACTACTTTGTTTCGCTCTTGTAGTTTTCCATGTGTCATGTTTGATTCTTCAATGAATTTATTGGTATTGTTTATTGTCCATATTCCTCTCTTGCTACATCTACCTCACCATTGCATTTTTGTCTCCTATGCATTTTTATAGTCACCACATGGTTTGATAAATCCCCCAAGAGAAAAATATATCACTGACTAGATTTATCTACTATTGCAACTCCTCCACATATGTATTTTGGTCTCCCATGTATTTTTCCACTCACCGTCAGGTTTTTCAAGGTTTGACAAAGCCTCCAACAGAAAAATACATAACTGGATATCTTTCTCGACTGTTGCATCTCCTCCTTTGTCCCACAATTTTGTCCCAACACCTCCCTTGTCCCACTATTTTGTCACATAACTATTTCTACCCTATTTTGTTGTGAAAAAATCTTAACATTTTAGTTTTGTAGTTTAAAATCATAATTTACAAACCAGTCTCGAGATTCATGCCTATAGAAGAAATTTCATTTAAATTGACCATTTTTTCACATATCTGCTTTCATGCCAAATTCTACTACCTTCAAAAATCACACTCAAATTATGTTGCTCATCATCTTCTGCCTCATGAAGCATGCCCAAATTGTTTTTGGTCAATTTTTTTTCCCTATTATGAGTTGCCACATGATACCTTGTGAGTTTCCCATTTTGTAACCTTTCTTTTTGCATCCATAATTGTTATAGTCCAAAAATTCCCTACCTATGCATACATGGCATTGGCCTTTCCGCTTACATATTTTTCCAAAATACTGTTGATTGTTCCTCTTAAAAAAACATTTTTTGGAACATGTACACGTCCTACTGAACTAATAGCCTGCATACACAAGAGTGTTTCATACTAGTTACCCCATGTACATATGCGAGTTGCATGCTATTCAACCCGCGTTTACCTCCAAAAATTGCAAAAAATATAAAATTTCAAGGAATTTAGCAGAGTTTACGGGCTATTGAAGGTTTCCCAACCATTTTACCCATTGTATATCATCCCCAAACCAAATAACCATCTTTTTGTCATAAAAAAAGAGGTCTTGTCTCATTTCAATAACAAGCAAGAGAATAAGAAAACTATGCCAAAATCCCTTCCCCTAATTAGCCCAAGTTTTGCATCCTATTATGAGTTTTGGCCTCAACATTCCCCTCCATCCCTTTGTCCGTATACAAACATTTCTCATTTCCCAAGTGATAAGTTGGTTGTGAGAGGCTTGCATGGGATTGATGCACTCAGATCCAAGATAGAGGAGCCTGAACCTGGTTCGTAGAGAGATTGTCGACGAAGGTTGTAATCTATGTGATATTAATATTGAAAAAAAGAGTTATTTCTTGTACTAAAACACTATGTCTATATGATTTTATTGATTTATGAATTTATGTCTATATCTGAATGTCGAAAGTGATAAGTAGAGATCGTATATATTGTAGCATTGTTTTCCTAAGACTTTTTGTAGGTTAGCTTTGGGAGGACACTCACAATCTAGGAAGCTGAAAGGGAGAAAGAGGTTTACACCAACCATTAGGACCAAAGGTACACCTACTGACCTTCTTTCCTCTCTCTTGTCTTCCAATTTAGATAGTTTTAGGGTAGCTTAGGAATAGAACTGTCTTTTAAGGGAAGTCAGTGCTCTGCCTATACCTCGACCCCGTATATTATAGGGAAGTCAATGATTTTCAACAAGTCCATGGACAATATTTTCTCATAAACTAATATAACATTCCTATTTGCTATTAAATTTCACTAAGATAGAAATATCTTCTCTTAAAATCTGCAACAAGTCCATGGAATGCATAGAAATAATTGATCAGGGCTTGCTCAATGACTGGGAGTCTTGCGATCATAATCCAAATATGGCATAGGGGGTCAACTTTCACAACCCCTGTGTTGGACGATTATGGGAACCATGGTCATGTGGGAATTGTCCATACATACCTTCAAAAGCTTACGGAACTCAGCTACGTCACCTTGTTGTGAGTTTGTGCCCCCATACCAAATTCTCACTGTCTCCCTGGATGGATTCAAGAGGCGAGTTGAAACTCTCCATAACACGAAAAACATGCCTCTGATCGACAAATTTTCAGTTTCATTGGGCTCTTTTCATTGTATTCCATTTAGGGGGACCTCTCTCCTGTGATTTCGTCACCTGAAAAAGTGTTTGTTAGGGGATCTCCGGAACTAGGGTTTTTATCAGTGAGGAACAATGCAAGTTCGACATAGGGGGTTGACTTTCACAACCCTTGTGTCAAGTGATTGTGGGAACCATGGTTTCATGGGAGTTGGACATACAGACCTTTTGGAGCTTACATAACTCAGTTACGTCATTCGATTGTGATTTTGTGCCACCAGACCAAATTGTCATTGTGTCCTTGAATGGCTTCAGGAGGCAAGTTTCAACTCGCCATAGCACCCAAACCATACCTCACATCGATGAAAAACCAATTTTTTTGGACTCCTGGCACTGTATTCTAGCTAGGGGGACCCCTCTCCTATGATTTTGTCACCCAAAGAAGTGTTTGTTAGAGGATCTCTGGAACTAGGGTTTAGCTCAGTGAGGCACAATGCAAATCCAGCACAGGGGGTCAACTTTCACAACCCCTGTGGGAATTGGCCATATGGACCTTTCATAGCTTACAAAACTCGGTTACATCGTTGGGTTGTGATTTTTTTCCACCAGACCAAATTGTCATTGTCTCCATGAATGGCTTCAAGAGGCAAGTTGCAACTCACCATAACATGCAAATCGTGCCTCAGATGGAAAAACCGTTAGTTTCGTTGGACTCTTGGCACTAGATTTAATCTAGGGGGGGCCCTCTCCTATGATTCCATCACCCAAAAACGTGTTTGTTAGAGGATATATGGAACTATATTTTTTCTCAGTGAGGCACAATGCAAATTCGACACAGGGGGTTAATTTTCAAAACCTTTTTGCAGGTCAAACTCTCTTCTTCAACCTCATTTTTGGCCAAGCATTCAATTCTCTACTTTCTTTATTACATGAGCATAACTTATTGCATATCTTGAGAATAGTTTATATGTCCTTTCAAGGCAAGGAAAATCATGTCAGGGAAACTCAAGGCAAGAATGTCAAGGCAAGTCATGACATTTCAAGGAAATACATGGTAAGGAAAGGAAAGGGAATGCATGGAAAGGAAATGCATTACATGGTAAGTCATGGTGACACATGAAAACACATGGAAACACATGGAATATAAAGGCAAGGTAAGACATGTCAATGCAAGTCATGTCTTGTCAAGGCAAGTCATGGCTTGTCAAGTCAAGACATAGCAAGGCAAGGGAAGAGATGTCAAGGAAAGGCATGACTTGTAAAGGCAAGGCATGGCCATGATAGGCATGGAATGTCAAGGAAAGGCATAGAATGACATGTGAAGGAAAGGAAAGACATGTCAAGGCAAGGCATGGAAAGGCATAGAAGGGAAAGTCATGTCAAGGAAAGGAAAGGCAATGTTTGTCAATGCAAGGCAAGTCATGCGAAGGAAAGGAATGTTAGGACAAGGCATGGGAAGGAATTGAAAGGAAAGGAATGTCAAGGCAAGTCATGGAATGTCAACACAAGGCATGGCAAGGAAAAGAAATGGAATGCATGACAAGGAAAGGAATTGCAAGGCATGTCATGGTAAGGCATGGCAATGTATAGAAAATAATGGCATGGAAAGGAAATACATGCCAAGGCAAGGCATGGATTGTCAAGGCAAGGCATGGATTTTCAAGGCAAGGCATGGCAAGGAAAGGAAAAACATGTCAAGGAAAGGCATGGATTGTCAAGGAAAGGCATGGATAGGCTAGGAATGGCACGTCAAGTCAAGGAAAGGCATGTCAATGCAAGGCATGGCATGTCAAATAAAGGATGTTCAATGCAAGGCATGGCATGTCAAAGCAAGGATTTTCAATGCAAGGCATGGAATGTCAAGGAAAGGCATGTCAATTCAGGCAAGGTATGTAAAGGAAAGGCATGTCAGGTAAAGGCATGGCAAGGAAAGGAAAGGAAGGTAATGTCAAGGAAAGGCATGGAATGTCAAGGCAAGGCAAGGATTTTCAAGGCAAGGCATGGCATGTCAAGGAAAGGAAGGACATGTCAAGTCAAGGCATGGCTTGTCAAGGAAAGTCATGTCTTGTCAAGGAAAGGAATATTAAGGCAAGGCAAGACATGTCAAGGAAATACATGTCTTGTCAAGGCAAGGCATGGAAAGTGATAGCGAAGAAAACCCCCCTATACTATACTGGGTCAAGGTACAGGAAGAGCACTGAATTCCCTTAAAATATAGTTCTATTCCTAAGATACCCCAAAACTATCTAAACTGAAAGACAAGAGAGAGCAAAGCAGGTCAGTAGGTGTACCTTTGGTCCTAACGGTTGGTGTACACCACTTTCTCCCTTGCAACTTCCTAGATTGTGGGTCTCCTCCCATAGCTAACCTACAAAATGGCTTAGGAAAACAATGCTACAAGATATATGATCTTTACTTATCACTTTCAACATTTAGATATAGATATAAATGCATAAATCAATAAAATCATATAGACATAATGTTTTGGGACATGAAATGTCTATTTTATTCAATATTAAGATCACAAATATTACAACCTTCGTCGGAAATCGCTCTGTGAACCAGGTCCATGTTTCTCTATATTGGATCTGAGTGCATCAATCCCATGCAATCCTCTCACAACCAACTTATAACTTGGGAAAAGAGAAAGGGTTGTATAAGGAGAAAGGGTTGGAGGGGAATGTTGAGGCCAAAACTCATAATAGGGTGAAAAACTTGGGCTAAGAAGGGGAAGGGAGTTTGGCATATTTTTCCTATTCTCTTTATTGTTATTGAAATGATACCCCAAGACCTATTTTTCTATCACAAAAATATGGTTATTCGGTTTGGGGACGGGCTACAATGGGTAAAATTTTTGGGAAGCCTTCAATAGCTCGTAAACTCCATCAAATTCCTTGCAATTTTATATTTTTTGCAATTTTTGGAGGTAAATGCGGGTTGACTAGCATGAAACTCACGTATGTCTATGGGATAACTAGTATGAAACACTCGTGTCTACGCAAGATATTAGTTCAGGAGGGTGCATTCATGTTCCAAAAAAATGTTTTTTAAGCGGAAGCCTCAGCGGTATTTTGGCAAAATATGTAAGTGGAAAGGCCAATGTCATATATGCATAGTTAGAGAATTTTTGGAGTATAATAGATTCCCACTATTGTGTGAGGATAGAAAAGAAAAACATGGAAAAAATACATTACAATATCTTTACCAATGGGAAGGCACAAAGTTGAGTGATCCCAGGACCATAGTTCAGGAGTGTACCATCTGAAAAACAATGATAATGTCTCTGAGGTGGGCATACCCATGCTCGAGATAAACTAAGTATGGATGTCAATCAAGTACACTACAGATCCATGTCATATAAATGTCTATATCAAGTGTAGCCACAAGAAATACATAGTGGATCTACATCTCAAAATCATTTGAAAATATACAAGTACAATATGCATCTTCAAGAAGCATTGACACTTGTGGTTGGAGATTAGGACTTCGTAGCTCAAGCAACAACTTCAATATCTTCAAAACTCAGGTAGAAGTACACTAGGAGTGTAAGACTTACTACCCTGAGGTATTCGACATGATGTTGGGGAAATACTGGAGGATCTCGATCATCAGGTACCGAACTTTATTTATTTTGAATCTGAACTTGACTAGACTCTCGGGATGGCTGACTCATGGAAGTAAAGAGATAAACTTCAAAATGGCCAACTCATGTTGGATAAAAATTCCCTTCGAAAAAATCATGACAAAATGATAAGATTCAGGCAAGTGAATATTGACATAATTATGTGATATAGGAGGCACAACAAACTCTCCATATGTTTGGACATGACTTGTTTCTAATTTGGCCTCCATTGTTTCTTCCTTTCTTCCTTCCAAAAATGCTTCTTGTTTTGCTTACAATTATTAATTTAATATGCTTTATTTGAATTTAATTACTTAAATATATCATGTCTCTTAAATAACTTATATGATTATACAATAAGTCATATAAATGAATTTGAAATGTTTTATAGGATAACATTTATAAATAATTTCTTAGGGAAATAGACATCCATACAAATTAACAACATCATTATACTTATTAAATCTCCATAAAAATAGAATCTACGACATCCAGTAAATATAAAATAAAAATATAATTATTATAACATGATCATCATCTATAATTAAAATAAGTGAGTCAAATATCTATAATTTAAGTGAATTTGACAACATCCATCATCAGCAGTAAATCAAAACCATCATACGTAATAAATATACATCCAAAAATCATCAACCACTTTCAATATATAAAAATTGATGAGACAATATTGATAAGATAATCATCATATATAACTAAAACACGTGAAAGTCAAATATACATGCTAGTAGATCAATATCATCTAAAAATTATACATGTCCAACAGTCAACATAAGTCAAAATGATAAATCATGTACAAATGATATAAATAAAAATGATAAATTATGTAAGACAAAATGATACAAGTCAATATGATACGTCATGTCCAAACATATGGAGAGTTTGTGGTGCCTCCTGTATCACAGGATTATGTAAATATTCATCTTATTGAGTCTCATCATTTTGTCGTGATTTTTTCCAAGTGAAGTTTTTTCCAACCTGAGTTGGCCATTCTTCAGTTTATCTCTTGATTTCCATGAGTTGGCCATCCCGAGAGTCCATTCAAGTTTGGATTCAAAATCAATGAAGTTCAGTACCTGAGGATCGATATCCTCTAGTATTTCCCCTATGGCATGTCAAATACCTCAGGGTAGTGAGTCTTACACTCCTAGTGTACTCCTACCTGAGTTTTGACGATATTAAAGTTGTTGCTCGAGCTATGAAGTCCTCATCTCCATTCACAGGTGTCAATACTTATTGAAGATGCATATTGTACTTGTATATATTCAAATTATTTTGAGATGTATATCCACTATGTATTTCCCACATATACACTTTATATAAACATTTTTATTACATGGATCTGTAGTGTACTTGATCTTTATCCATGCTTAGTTTATCCCAAGCATGGGTATGCCTGCCTCAGAGATATTATCATTTATTTTCATATGGCGTGCTCCCGAACTCTCATCCCAGGATCACTCAACTCCATGCATTCCCACTCATAAATATATTTTAATGTGTTTTGGCCATCATTTACTCTTTTGACCTCAGACATTAGGGGGCATATGTTACAGTCCAAAAATTCCCTACCTATGCATACATGGCATTGGCCTTTCCACTTACATATTTTTCCAAAATACGGTTGAGGATTCCTCTTAAAAAACCATTTTTTGGAGCATGTACATGCCCTGCTGAACTAATAGCCCATGTACACACATGTGTTGCATACTAGTTAGTCTGCATACATACACAAGTTGGATGCTAGTCATCTCGCATTTACCTCCAAAAATTGCAAAAAATATAAAATTGCAAGGAATTCAGTGAAGTTTACAGGATATTGAAGGTTTCCCAACCATTTTAACCATTGTATCCCATCCCCAAGCCGAATAACCATATTTTTGTCATAAAAAAAAAGGTCTTGGGGTCTCATTTCAATAACAAGAAAGAGAACAAGAAAACTCTACCAAACTCCCTTCCCTTATTAGCCCAAGTTTTTCATCCTATTCTGCATTTTGGCCTCAACACTCCCCTCCATCCCTTGCTCATTTCTCAAGTGATAACTTGGTTGTGAGAGGATTTCATGGGATTGATGCACTTAGAGCCAAGATAGAGGATTCTAGAATTGGTTCGAGGAGCGATTTCCGACAAACGTTGTAATCTTTGTGATCATAATATTGAATAAAAGCGTTCTTTCATGTCCCAAAAAATTATGTCTATATATGAATGTTGAAAGTGATAAGTAGAGATCATATATCTTGTATCATTGTTTTTCTAAGCCTTTGTGTAGGTTAGATTTTGGAGGAGACCCACAATCTAGGAAGTTGTAAGGAAGAAAGAGGTATACACCAACCATTAGGACAAAAGATACACCCACTAACCTTCTTTCCTCTCTCTTTTCTTTCAGTTTAGATAGTTTTGGGGTATCTTAGGCATAGAAATTTCTTTTAAGGGAAGTTAGTTCTCTTCTTATACCTCGACCCAATATAGTATAGGGGGATTTTCCCCGCTATCACTTTCCATGCCTTTCCTTGACAAGCCATGCCTTGCCTTGACATTTCTTTCCTTTCCTTGGCATCCCTTTCCTTGAAAAGACATGCTTGGCCTTGAAAATCCATGCCTTGACTTGACATGTCTTTCCTTTCCTTGACATGCCATGCCTTGCCTTGAAAATTCTTTCCTTTACTTGGCATGCCTTACCTTGACATTCCATTCCTTTCCTTGACATTCCTTGCCTTGAGTTTCCTTGCCATGCATTTCCCTGACATGCCTTGTTTTTGGCAGTAGGATGAAGTGGAAATAAGGATGACCGTGGGGAAATAAAGCATGCAGAAACATAATTAACAACTGGAAGTAAACACAACATGAGCACATGCAAGAAAGAATGCACAAGGAGAGAGATAGTTGGAAGGAGGAGCAACACACACACATGAGATAAGACCTAACGTTGGTAGGGTTAGGTTTTTGGTAATGTATTGTAATGGATGAAGAGCCAAATATGTATAAATACCAATACTGAGGTATTATAGAGGGCCTCGATACATAGGTATCATAGGTTTGATTTTTGCATTGTTAAAATTATTGTTACATCATAAATATGTATGAGTCGATGCAAAGTAATGTTGTTATGTACAGTTTTGTATAAGTTGTTGAGCTAGAGGAGATGAGGGAAGGAATATATTGAGTATTAGATCATAGGCTAAGGATCCTGGTGTGATCTAGTTCACCTCATACAAATCTTACCTATCTGAGGAGAATGGTAAGTGCACGATGCCAGATACAAAAAACTACCATAATAAAAGAGCCAAGAGCCAAATCTTTGTGGACGTAGCCTAGGAGGGGGTGAAAAATGGTAAAATTTGTGTAATGGGATGAATGCATGGATATCTTTATCCTATTTTCATTAGTTGTTTGTTGTGTTGAATGAATGAATGAGTTATTACATTGCTTGTTTAAATGTTGTTACGATAATGAGGGAATAAGCTATGAAGGTTACTACATATTTGTGAATAACAATAGGTTGCAATCACAAGTTATAATAAATGGTCCAGAATACAAATCCCATAACTTGTGCTCAATCCTAGGATGTAAATGCATGAGTCTTACAACCACCCATTAAAGCTATCTCGGGTGAGACTGTGTAGCCCATTCTGTGTGTTGCGTTGCCTTCTGGTTTACTAGGAGGACCGATAGTTTTAGAGGATTTTGTTGGAAACCCGAAAGACATGAACCCTGGGTCAATAACTCAGACAGTAGAGAAAGAAGAATAAAATAAAAACCAACAAATGGTTTTGTTGTCATTGGAAGGAACATAGGAGGATTGAGTAGATGAGATAGGTAGAGCAGGAAACGAGCAAAGAAAAGAAGAGAGCAATGAGCCATTAGAAGGGGATTTTGAGACCGTGGAACCCCACAAAATCATATATTGAAACCTGGTTGAGAACCAAAGAGCTAGAGTTTTCATAGAAAGACAATAGAAACCATAGAATCACACCCCACAAATATCTGGACAAATACATGTTTACTTATTTGCACGAAGTCTTTTTCTGTGATTTTCCACATCTATTACAGAAGTGGATACTAATGTTGAAGGATAACCACACGATGAACCACATTCGAAAGTTAGAATGGACCCTAGTACAGATTGAGTAGTTATAGAAAGTGAACAAAAAATTCACCCACGCAATAGACTTTTGGCTTGATAGTATTGTGGCAGGGTTTATAATATATTTTGTAGTTGACACAGCAAAGTCATACAGTGAAGTGGAGCAATAATTTCTATGTGGACCTTGAGGAAGGTACATTATATCACTGTATACTTCAATTAAGATACTGCCATATAAAAAGGGTGTAATGAAAATGGAATCAGACAACTAAACTTCCCTGTGTGCATGGGGGAATGGGGGAAGCAATGACAGAGAGAGGAGAAATGGAATGAGGCAAGGATACGGGAAAGACGGAGGAACCCTTGGACCTGATCATGATGGATGACGACCAGATCCAATGGCTCTTTGAGACAACTGGAAAGAATAATAGTGGAGAACCCTACCAATACAAGGTGAATAACAAGAAGAGAGCTATAGGCACGAGGCAAGACTTGGCAAGTGATGAGGAAGAGGTAGAGGAGCTCTAGGTTGTAGACTAGATTGAGGAAATCCTTCACGCAACATATGAGAGGAAGAAGAGATGTCCAAGAGTAGGAGGAGAAAGAAACCATCCTATCCATATTAATGTCATTGTAGAACCCATAAACCCATGTGTGACTAATACACCAACATTTAGACAATCGTAGTTTGGAGGAAGTCCGACAATAGTAAGTACATCTACACAAGGAACAACAACTGGAGGAGCCAATTTAGGTAGCACTAGTCAAGTATCTACACTATGCGGAGGAGGTAGTAGTTCAATATTCAGAATGGCAGGACACAATCCTACCATCAGGTTACCATAATTTTGGGGAGAAGAAGTAGAAGACCCTAAGAATCACTTGTTCATTTGTGAAAATATATGGGAAGAAAAACATATCACTGACGAAGATACCAAACTCACACAGCTAGCTATTACGCTAAGAGACTGCACACTAGACTGGTACATGAGTCTAGACATAAAGAGGGCCCCTGGGATGAGAAGGACACTAGAAGACATTAATAAGTCACTGATTAATGAGTTCCAGAAGCCGAGATCAGAGGATTAGTACATGAACGAGATGATTGAAATAAGACAGAAACTAGGAGAGTCGGTGTTGCGCCTCTTTTGCCACCTAGATGAGAAAACCAAATTTTCTTACAAGCTTAGTTGGGTTAGCTAAGAAAGACAACTGTAAAGGAAAAGGGTTAGAGAAAGAAACATAAAAGAACAACTAAGAAATAAACTAAGAAATAAAAGAACAACTAAACTATTGAGCATAAGGACATAAGAACAAAAAACCAATAAGACTCATGTCACCAATGGCAAGGTTTATATCAGTGAAAGAAAACCCCAAGAAGAAAGAGGAATATGAGTCCCTTATTCCTCCAAGGGAGGGCTCTTGGACCCCCACAAATAATCTCTTCTTACAACTTTGAATGAAAATGGTGAAATAATTCCAAACTAATCCACTCAAGAGGTGAGATGGATTGTCCATTGTAATGGTGCTAGTATACTCTTGATGAGAATAGAGGATTACTCAAGAGAATAGTAGTAGCATAACTTTGCTATTGAATTCCTTTAAAATGAAGTGCACCCATGGTATTGTTTTATAGCACCTCTTTGAGGTATTGTGCAACCAGCTTGTAGTGTGAAAAGAGGCTAATTAGGGCATTTTTAGGTCTTTGACCAGTCACCCAGTCAGATCCAGTTGAGATTTGGGTGTCAAATCAACTTGGAAGCTGAACTAGAAGTGGGTGGGAGGCTGACCAATCTCATAAATGCATCTTTCTCACATGTGTGTGGCTCTTAGAAACCACAGTCATGCATTGGGAACATGTGAGATTTTCCTTCATTTTTGTTTTGCACATGTGTGCGTGCACCCTGTGTCGTCATAGCGCACTTTAATTTTATCACTGGTTGTATAGATTTTGACCTTTTGGAAATTATTTTGTGGTAATGTTGGTCTATGGGTGACCTCATAACTGTTTGACGATGTTGGATTCTTGTAACCATTTGTGGATGAAATTTTAGTGATAACAGATGCCCCCTGACGGATGAGGTTAGGAGCATACGTATAGCCGAAATTTATCAATTTTTCTTCTACTGAGAGTGTTGTTGTAAGAGAGAGCGATAGTGGGAGTGTCAAGAGTTACCCATTGGGGGGAGAAGGGAACCTGTAGAACCCAATATTTCATAAGGGGTGTAAAAATAAATGTGTAGAAACGAGGCGGGCATGCCCCATGCTCGTGTCATGTAACTAAAAAATGAATGGTTTTGTACAGTAACTGAAATTGTGTGTTGATGTAGATCATTGCAGTGCCCTCAGGGGAAGTTTTGATAAAGGTAGAGGACAATTTTGATGAGGAACATACTCTGAAAAGCAGGCAAGGATACCTGTAAGAAGTATCACGGATATTGTGGGCATTGATAGCCCAACCAAGTTCAAAGGTCTTCGATGAATATAAGAAACAACTGCAATAGTCACAAAATAAGACCCACCGTAACATGAGAAAGTGTTGAAGTCAAATGTTACAGGGGTCAACGACAGTAGGGAGAAATTGTGGTTCTCTCTGTGTCATCTGAGACCTCTCATTGGAAAGGTAATGTGAGTCAAGATACTGTCGCCTTTCTGGAAACTGTGCTGATGTTGACAAAAAAGGGGGACGGGACTCCAAGAAGCAAAGTGCTCCATAAAATATACTAGGTGAGGTTAGGAACTAGAGGAGGTACATGGACAAAGTCAAGATGTATGAAGACTCAATAATTCCCTTGGTTGGGGGTATATGCGAAGTATAAGTGGTCGCAACCGTGCAACTAGGTCGAGTGACAGGGGGACAACAAGATGTGGGATAAGTTGTGCCAGAGGCGGGACAAAGTGAAAAAACTCAAAAGGCAGAGGTAAGTGGCCTGCGGGATACTCGAAGTATATGGATGATGTCAATAGAGGTAGATGATAAGGAGTGCTCCAACCAATGGTGACATGGGTTGCGTTTTTCCAAAAAAGGGAAGAAGGTCGCCAAAGGTGACGACAAAAAGATATGTAAATGCTGGAAACAAAGGCTTTTTACAATTTATAAAGAATAATTTGGAATGAGTGTACAAATACAGAAATGGGTGCCCCAATGTAATATGGTAGAGTCGGTGAGGGTGCAATGTGCTTGGAGAACTGGTGGAGGGTGGGGGCCCCATGGTTGGGCTTCTGTATGAGGTAGATGAAATGGAGGGAAATTTGTGCATGGGAAAACTGATTGTGGATGAAATGGAGGGTTCATGATACTGCAGAGGTGTAGTCCAAAATAGAACCTTGAAGAGATAATCTGGGAGTCCATTGGGAAATCTAGAAAAATGAGGAGAAGGAGTATGTGGCTGATTCGTGACATGATGTAAGACTATCGAGACTCCCATCCCTAAAGGGTTGAAAAACAACATGAGCGTCGAAGTGCAAAAGGGTGCTATGAATGGGACAACTCATGTGGGGGAGAGTGCTACCAGGTGTCAGTACCTAAGATGCAATGGAGGTGTCGGTACTGCAGGGCCGGAGATGGGGATCCTAGAGGCAAATGTCAGAGGGTGTGACTAGAGATGCAATTGAGATTCAGAGGGAATGATTACATGCCAGTGTTGATTATATACCTAAAGGGGTGGCGTTGATGTATGATGACCAAGTACCTGCACACATGAAAACCAAATACCCGACATGAACAATATCTGAAGAGAATCGAACATACAAGCACTTATTTGATAATTTTGAACATGAGCATGCATACCTGGATGGGGTATGAAATAATGGTGCCCCAGAGGCGAAGGATAAAAACTGGCTCGAGCACTATCTTGATGTAGATGACGGGATGTTGATCCGACAATGGGGTAGATGAACCCGATCACGTGTAATTTTTCAATCTTGGCTTTAATGGCCACTGCTTTGGATGGGTGTAGCGATCAATTTTTTTTATGAACTGTTGTAATGTCAGGCTAGGTGTCGATGCGATGTTTGACAATAGAGGGAACAAGGCCAGGCATCTCTATGTATGACCAGGCAAAAATATCCCGATATACTTGGAAGAGGGCTTTATAGGCGGTGATTTCTTGAGGAGTGAAAGTGATGCCAATGGTGATTTCCTCGACGACTCCATTTTTTATGGAAATATCGATTTTGATGGTTGGGGAAATGTTGACCATGTTGCCTTGTTCAAAAGCATCAGGGGTCGGGATGGGGTTGTTGAACCAGTCGATATTCCCTGATGGGATAAAATCCTTGGTTTCGACTGCGTATATGGGGTGTTGGTTAGGAGGCGTGAAGGCTTCCTGTGAAAAGAAGAGTGCTCTGTGGTGTAGTGCATCCCATGGGTAGTCGGGAGTGGTTAGTTCCTTGAGTATGTCCTTGTCATAGTAAAATTGGCAGGAATACAAGGGGTCTAATAGAGTGATATCGGTGACTGTCACCGTGTGAGTGTCCTTTGGTGATGAATAAGCAGGGGGAACAATGCAATGATATTGCAATGGTTTGCTCAACATAAACCAAATATTGAGGTACTGAGGAGTACCAGTGGTAGTTGGATGTAAAATTTTCGTAGGGAAATGAGCGGGAGAATTGGGGGGATTTGGGGGTAAATCCTCGGATAAGTCATCCAAGAACCACAGAGGAATAGGGAGTGCCTTTGGTTCAGGAGAAATGATATGAATAATCTCAAGTGGTGAAATAAGGTCGGCCATCGATTCTGTAGGGGGTACAGGGGTTTGAATTAGGGCCATCTGGCGTTGCCTATATTCAATGATCATAGGACATTGATATGTAAAATAATCTAAGGATTCAAATAGAGAGCAAGGGAATCTCATGTGTTCGTTCACTAAAGTCGTGACATAGTGGATGTCAGTGATGTTTGGTGGGGATGACGTAACTAGACTAGGTGCCTGCTGGAAGCTTTGGCTTACTGTGACTAACGTCTATCGGAACATAGGTAGTGTTGGGCAATGGTGTGTATAATGTCCATATTCTGAACATATAGCGCAAGCAAATTTGGTTCGTAACCCTTTGTTACTTGAGTTAGGGGAGGTAGCGGCAGTACGTGTTACAGTGGCAAACGGTGATGGTGTTTGACTAGGTTGAATGAGGTTACGTAACTCAGGTAAAGATGGAAATTTTTTGGTTGGGTGTCCATATTTCTCACATAGTGCGCAACAAGGTTGGATGTGTGGGGGAAGTGGAGCTGTGGAATCCTTATTCTTTTGTCTATCCCCAGTTGTGGCAGGGAGGTTAGTGAGTGGGGATGTAGGGGGTATGGTGGGAGTGAGTATGGGAATCGTCATTGAGATTCCTTCCATTTGAGGGGGAAGGGATGGTTGAGGGACCATCTCTGGTGGATGTAAATACCAAACTGGAATTGCCAACACCATATTAGGGAGGGTAAGCGTTCCGGCTACCTGGAAATATTGTATGCCTGGTGGAGGGTAAAAGAAGGGGATTTGAGTAATGTCTTGGAGAACTGTCTCCCAAACTGGGATATGGCCTTGGGGAGAGGTGAAATCGTGAACTGGTAGAGTCGACGAGTTCATAGGAGGCTCATGAGGGGGAAGCTCTGCATCTAGTGGGATGTAAAATATGATAGAAGCCTCCCTAAGAGGAAGGGTATCCTCTATGTCAGTTCTATTGGATGATATGACACATACTTGATTGGAAGCATGAAGGAGCGGTGGTGCGTCGTGGTATGTTCCTAACAATGATGGGTCTTTGAAAATCCCAGGACCCATTTCAATGAGTGGGTATGTTTCAGGATGAGTATGGACGAGGAGGAGAATTTTATCGATGTTGGCATAAGGGTTAGGCTCATAATGCAAAACTTGGTCAATGGTGATGATATTCCCGTTGTGGGGGAACATCATGGTTCGAAAGACGGAAGAGGAAACTTCCTTCATAGCGTACATGTAGCTATGACCGAACAAGATATTGTAATTGAGTGGGGTGTCGATAACTTCAATGTCGATAAGAATAGTCTTGCCCCTGAGTTCTACAGGGACATTTTGGAAGAGCCTTTCAAGAGACGATGGTCACCCGTCATAAGCTCTTAAGGTAATGGCAGATGGGATGAGTTTGGGGGAACCAAGTTTCTACCATACAGACTTGGATATTTCGCATGTGGATGCTCCTTCATCGATGATGCACCGCTGAACTGTAATGTTCTGAATTTTTACTGGGATCTGAAAAGTGGGGAGTCGAGGTTCTCTGTTGTCGAGATCAAATGTGATGAGTTGAGTATCCACGGGGTCTACTGCCCGTAAGGCGAAAACTAATGATTTCCACTGAGTGGGACAAGTTTGAAGGACTTCTAAGACTGACATGGCAGTCGCGGATTGTGCTAAGTCATCAACCAAACTGTAATTATGAGCTTCCCTAGCTTGTGGGTTGTGGACATTCCTATGCAATGGAATGCGAGGGATGCGAAGAGGTGGTCCTGCATTAGGGCGAGGAATCACCAACGGGGGTTCTGTTGGTGTTGGGATTGCTGTTATGGCTTGGTGTAACAGCTTCTTCTCATAGCTGCTGATGTTGTTTCAGTATCGCAATTCACGGGCTGTTGGCCACGTGAATTGCGCCCCTT
>SNQJ01S0044700.1:56148-70347 GCA_010110895.2 Picea sitchensis | reverse complement strand
AAGCTCAAAGGTTGGCATTTTAGTTAAGTTTTATATATCCTCAACACTGTAGGCGATATAAAAGCTTTTCTTCATCTAAAGAAAGTGGTTCATGTACTCCATGAGTGTTATGTCAAACCCCTTGGCATACACAAAAGAAAGGCCTATACAGAGAATATAGCACTTGGCATTGGAACATGGTTTGGTCCAGTTTCATCATTACTCATGTTCTTAAACACTGAGAATTCTTAACCTCAAGGAGAAACTTTGTAAGTGCTTTTCGGGGAAACTGATGTTCTCTTGATATGTGATAACTTATCTATGTTCGACATTGAAATGCCATAATGGTTATGATATTATTAGTTGGTAGGTTTGATTAATTTTGTATGGTTCTTCTATGGACGTCATTTAAATAAGAGTAGATGAACATGCAGTTAGACACAAGTTCATTTTTAAAGTGATTTGCCATGCACAAATTTTGCATACCTCATATTTTAGGTCTTCATGCTTGTGGAGATGATACCAAGAGTAATCTCATTAGGATAGAAGTTGTGACAGTATGTTTCATTGGGTAAAATTTTGAAGGATCTATTAGATGTGTATGAACTTAATGTCAGTTCATTCACCGTAATTGAAAAAAGAGACTATTCATGCATGAAGAATTGTGTTAATGTGGGTTGCAATAGTAATATACACAATTACTAATTACCCAAACTCAAATGGATGTGTCAAATACAAAGTACTTTGGATATTTGTAATGAAATAACAACATTTATCAAATTGATCTTCTTTAAAAGGCATGTTTGGCAATTGCAAGGCACACGGTTGTGTTGGCATAGCTGTTCGAGTTAAAAATTTTGGGTGTGCATCGTGACATATATTGTAAAGTTAATGTGGCATTTTATTTTGATATATGAATGATTGTTAAGGTTAGTAAACTCCCTTGGTACCCAATTCATTAAGGAAGAAAGATGATTCCACCAAATATTTCAATGATGGCTCTTATCATAGACTTTATCCATGTAGTGCCAAGCACAATGCTACCGAAGTTCATGAAAGGTGCTTGATATAACAGTGCTACCAAATTATTGTACTTAGAGAAGCAAGATGCAATATACAGCCCCAAGAGGAGTGGGGGTTGCAAGGTGTAATCAACAACCCAAGAAAGGTTGAGATGGAGATGATAAATCAACTCATGTATGTGTGTGTTTGTGAATGGGATGCATTGATTAGTGTCATAGATCCATCTAAACCTGGGTCTGATCTGTGGTGTGAACTCCATATATGTAACCTTGAGCTATGCAAGCATGAGATGCATATCAGTGCTTGTGCTAGTTCTATAATTCTAGGCGATAAGTGCAAGATTAGTGTCTGAGATTTTCCCTTGATCAGAACCAAGGTAAAATGTGTATGGGTAGTTTTTTATATTTATATATATATTGATGTTGATTGAGTAGTAGCAGGTAATAAGAAAAGTTCGTGTTTTTTTAACATCTTATAAATGGAATGGATTAGTAGTTCCAATATTTCACGTATCCACTGACAACAGATAGTCAAAGAATCAAGCATTGTAGAGAAGTGAGATTAAGGTGGTAAACATAAATAGGCACATGACCTTATTACAAGAGTTTAATGATTGCCCATATTATATCTTAGTTTTAGTGTGTTAGCTTAGGCATTAGACTATTTAGAGTAGGTGTGGTGAAAGTAGAGTTTAATAATTGCCCATGTTATAGCTTATTTTTAGTGTGTTATCTTAGGCATTAGACTATTTAGAGTAGGTGTGGTGAAAGTAGAGTTTAATGATTGCCCATATTATAGCTTAGTTTTAGTGTGTTAGATTAGGCATTAGACTATTTAGAGTAGGTGTGGTGAAAGTACACAAACTAGAGGAAAATGTGGTCTCTTTGGAGGATAACTCATAAGCAAAATGTCTACATGTCCTTTGGGGGTTCTCATGGTCCAAGTGTATGCCCTATTCGTTTAAATGACAAGGGAGAGTGGTTATTACATGTATTTTGTGTTATCATTNTTGAAGGGAAACGGGTATGTGGATTCCATAAACCTAGAATATTATGGAATCCACATACCCTTTTCCATAGAATATCCTACCTATATCCAAAAACAAAAGACATGAAATATGGTATAACTACACATATTATATAAATATATTATAAAGGAAAAAATAAGCTAAATGCAATTTGGACATTTGAAAAAAAAATTACAAGTTAAATGAGTACATCAATAAAAAATAACATACTAACCATGCAAGTTCAAAATCCGAGCTATGTAGATCGAGAATTGGATTTGTTCAACCAGTGGGTGACGGAAAAAATAAACAACTCAAACAAAAGCCAAGAATAGTGTCGCAACTATAGCAATTGTGTCGCAAAGTCTCTTAAAGTCACACATATATAGATAAAATAGTCAACTAGCCGTTAACACCGACCAATGAGATAGACAAAATTTTCGTCGCTATTTCCACGAAAGTTTGTTGCTATAGCGACGAAAATCCCGACTAGGTTAAATTAAGATTTTTGTCGATATTGCGACAAACGTTCGTGGCAATAGCGACGAAAATCCCGCCCTGTTTAAAAAAAATATGAAACTAGTGGAAGCGTGGAAAATTTTTGTGGAATAATCCACCCATATTTAGTAGTGACCTTATCCTGCAAAGTGCTTCTTGGTATCTTCCCCAATATTTTTCGGTGTTCAACTACCGCTTTATAGTCATACTTGTAACCAAGCTTGAGGTCTTCCTCCATGGTTTCAATACCAAACTTGTCACCCTACATTGCATAAGAGTATGTATTTTTTATGTTATTCGCTGCAATTACCTAAAAGTTTTAAGAAGATACAAATAATATATTTAGGTACTTACAATTCATGACTGCAACTTCAAGTAGTCGTCCTGGCCTAGGCTGTGCTGGCCACATTTGGAAAGCCTTTCTTTTGTGGCCTTTGACGTGTCAATCAATCTATCATCAAAAGTTTCAAGTATGTTAATATATACCACATTTTTATTTACATCTAAAAAAATTTGAAGGTATTCAATTGAAATTGTAATTTACCTTCTAGGACAAGAGGGTGTCTTTCCTTCATCTATCAATTTCTTCTCTTTTGCGTCCTTGATGAGGGCCTTCCACTCCCTTCGTGGAATCATTAGAGGACACTTGTACCTATCATTTTGTTTTAAGTGCCCCCTATATGTTTCTCGTGTATATTTTAAATATTGTCCAACTGTGGTCATGGCCAAGGTCTTATTAAAAGTATCTACACCAAAAAGGCTTTCTAGATGATCGATCAATTTTTTTTGAGGTTGGAATTCTGGGAATTCCACCTCTCCCGTATGGTGGGCCCAAAAATCAGCAAAGCCTTATTCTCCAAGGACCTGTAAAAATCATTTTTCCCTACACGCAAAATGAATTTTTGATGTTTAATTTAAAAATAATAATTTAGATTATTTATATTTGTCTACATAGAGAACATGAAAAAAATAAAAATTTAAAAATTGCCTAGGAATTTAACCTGCTTTAATGGAAGCCTTTCCTCATTGACCATAAAGGTGCCCTTAAGGGTCCCTGTGTTGGTCACATGTCTTGCTTTAGAAAAAGAAGCCATATATTTACTCAAATCATTTGCCTCATCTCCATCACCACCTCCAAAGCCTACCTGTGTGGTCACTTCCTTGGTGGGCGTGTCGTGGCTCTCACCTAATCGTGTGGAAGGTGGAAATCTGAATAGCTGTGTCCTGGAAGCTATACAAGGACCTACATTGCGACCCTGTGGTGTCTGTGCAGTGCCACTACTACCGATACCATTCATGTCGGTGTCAACAAGATCCAAAAATATTTATATAAGAAAGAAAACATTTTTTCATTTAGATAATGTAAAAGTTAAAAATCAATCTTTCATAATTGATCTTATGACATAAAAATAAAACAACTTGAAATTATGGTTATTACATTATATGTCTTAATCCTTGTCATAACTTCTCTGATCCTTTCTTCAACCTCCGGAGTTTGATCTAGAATATCTAACAAGTGAGCTAGTTCCTTGTTTCCTTTATTGATCATTTTCCTTATTAAAATCATAGGGTTGGAGGATTCATACAAATCCCTTTCATTGAGCGAATCAACATCAACATCAAGTCCCTCTGACTACATATTCGACAAAATAAATGATAATTAAGTTATGTAAACAAATAAACTAATTGATCACCAAAGAAATAAAATGCACATTAAATGCAATTCGAAAATTGTTGTTCATTTACCTATTCTGAGGCTGCTATTGATTTACCACGATCATCCTGCCACATTACAATAAAATTAGAAATGTGATCATTATCATGAGAAATAAATTCAATTGTATGAGAAATTCAAATGTTGATAAAAAAAATAGAACATAATGAAAATCATAAAATATGAGAGTCATTGCTTACAGGTTGGGTAAATTAGTATACGTATCGCCCCCATAATAGAAAAAAATGTATCTATTTTATTCAAATTGTAATCAATCAATATCTCTTCCCCTACAACTATTGATTTAATTGCACATACGAATACACGGTTTTCTTCACAACCCTCAAATACGCAATTGGGTCGCTTATTTTTGGTCACGGGTCGTGTACTATTTATAAACCCTGCAATATTCCCCGTTTCTTTTGGCCTTTCGTCAATGTATATAGTTTCTTCTTTATTTTGATAATTGTCTTTTAGCTGTATATAATTTGCAACCAAGCCATATCTTCACATACTTTTTGTATATTGGACAATTCGTATCCAATCTTTGTATATATAACAGGGTCCGACGTACTCCATCAATTCAATTAATCCATTGTAACAGACCTTTATGGCATCCATGGAAAATAGCCCCAAACCATGTAATGACGATGGAGCAATATGGTATATCCTTTCGTTTACACAAAAAACAATGTTTATTTCAGGAAGATCCTTGGGTACCCATTGTTTCACTATATGCTTGTACCTCAAGGGAACTGCAATGTCGTATATGCTCTCATGATCATAAGAACATGATCCCCCTTTCACAAGAAAAAATTCCATGCGTTTATGGATTTTTCTTCTGATCTTCTCACCTCTAGTTGATCTCTGCCTGTTAGACCTACTCGATGTCTCACTTTCATCTATTCTACCTGAACTTCCCTCACTCAATGAAGATAGATCTGACAAATACCTATTTTCTTGTACGTCCTATAAAATCATTAATGACATAAATAGTCAGTCAATCAAGATGTAACACTAGTTCATTACTAGTATCTTATTAGTATAATAGTAAGCTCATAATCATTACCATAGTGTTACTCTTTCTAGTATCTTATTATGTTGGGAATTTTTCTAATGTAACTTTACCCTAAGAGTTTTTGGACAATTTAAAGACAACCTAAATAATGGTATTTCTGAAAAAAAATGAACAAGAAAGGTGGAACTTTAACTCAATGAAAACACTACCCTCATCGGAAATATGAACCCAAGGAGAGGAAACAGTAGAAAGGTAAAGGTGGCCTATACATGTCAAAAGGGAGAGAGAAATTGAGAGTAAATTACATTGTTAAGTAACAAATACAAGAGTTGTTATTGATTTGTATCTTCACAACTCCCAAGGTATCTTCACAACACATCAGTTCCTTCAAAACTATCAATGCAATATTACAACTCTCGAGGCATTGGTTAGAATGGCATAGGAAGTTTGGGGACATTATTCATGCACATGGACCTCTCATGCCATGCCACGTTACAAATATTGGAGTGGCAACTATTAACCCATGACTCTATTAACCCACAAGACATATGATGTGAGAAAACTCTTATGCCTAATGACCAAATGAGACATGGGCTCATGGTCTGCAGTTATTTCAGGATATGCCCACAACAATTGTGGTGAGAAGGATCTGTCACACTTTTGTGAAATGTAGTGAGAAAGAATGACTGCAAACTAGTCAATTATTGTGACTATGCTTAAGGCATGTTGTGAACTTGTTGATGCCAAAATAGGTATGCAACTTCATACCCACATTATTAAAGTTATAATTGAGCAAGATATATGTCTAGCTAGTGCCCTAGTCACCATGTATGCTCAATGTGGGATGCTAGAGGATGCATTTCAAGTGTTTCATAACATGCTCGAGAAAGATGTTGTTTTATGGATAGCCATGATTGCAGGATATGAAAAAAATGAGCATTATGATGTAGCCCTTGAACTCTTTTGTAAGATGAAAAGGGCTCGCATAAAACCTGATCAATTCACATTTTCTAGTGTGCTAAGTGCATGTGCATCCCTTGGAGCTTTGGAACATGGCAAGGGAATCCATGTTTGTATTTTGAAAAGGAATTTTGAATCAGACCTCTCAATTGGTAATACTTTGGTTACTCTTTATGCTAAATGCGAAAGAATAGAAGATGCTCACAAATTCTTTGAGAAAATGCCTAAACATGGCATTATTTCATGGATTGCACTAATTTCTCGATATGCTCAGAGTGGGCATGGAAAAGATTCTTTCAACCATTTTTCTGAAATGCTACAAACACAAGTTAAGCCAAATCAATTTTCCTTTTCTAGTATTCTTAGTGCATGTACCACATTAGCTACCCTAGAAAAGGGAAAATTGTTCCATGCACACATGATAAAACCAGGATTTGACACAAATGTTTTTTTTTCTAATTCTTTTGTTACAATGTATATCAAGTGCGGGAGCATAGAGGATGGAGCTGGGAAATGATTGCTTGGAGGACATTACATGTCGGACATTTCTAGGCGGACATTGCATGGCAGAAAGCATTACTTGGCGGACATTGTTTGGTGCCTGGAGAATCTATGGGAACTTGGAGCTGGGAAAGCATAAAACAGAGTGTATTGATAGTGAGGATGGATATCAATATCTTATTGTTGAAGATCTTTGCTGAAATGCACAAGGGAGGTTGTAAGCTGAATCAGTTCACATTTCCAAGTTTTCTCAAGGCTTGCGCCAATATTGTGGCCACAGAGCAGGGAAAGCATGTTCATTACCATGCTATTAGATCTGGTTTTTAGGTCGATATTTATGTGGGTAATTCTCTTGTAGACATGTAAGAAAAATTTGTGAGTGTGGATGATTCCCGACAAGTGTTTGATGAAATGCCTGAAAAAAATGTATTGTCATGTAATGCCATTTTTGTTGAATATACATAGAATGAGAAGAGTGAGGAAGCATCAACAAACTTGTTACTGCACTGATCAAAAGTGATGCTCAGTATGACTCTATGTGCATATTAACAAGAAGGACCTCTTCAAGATTTTGAATTACATAATATAAGACTCCATTTATACCAGCAAGCTACTCAAGAATTTGGTTTCCTATTCCCACAATTAAAGCATTCCTAACTCCTCCTTTTAAAAGGATTGGTTAAATTAGGATCTTTCATGGTTATTTCATAAAGACGTACAATAGAAAGTCCCACTGCGTTTTCTTGTAACAATTGTTTTTTCCATACAATGATGGTTGACTAAGTAAGGTCGTTGCTTGGATGGGTTCTATCTCACTTGTATCATTTACAAATGACATCATAGAATCCTGGTGATATTGAATGCCACTTTATTGATGCAGATACATTCATTTGAAACTTCCATCCTTGGGCTTGGCTTCTTTTCTCTCTGGTCTTGTCCAGTGCCAAGCCAATTTACCATCCACCTCATCCACACTACCATGATGATTACTTATAACGCTACTATGAAAATGCATACTTAGTGTACTTCCATGAGGAATAGGTGGAAATTTGAAACTCCTTCGTAACATTGGAATTTCCTCTAAATAGGACATTTGAAATATAGTTTTTGTATGGATTCTGCACAAAAAAGTGTTTCCTGGGAATATGCAACTGATATATATATATATATATATATATATATATATATAATATGATGTTGATCATTACCTGGTATGTCAATGCGAATAATTGCTACTGTCATCGCTACAGGACTTTGTATGCTTGATAATATGCTATAGGTCCATCGCTGATATTTATCCAAAATGCTTGGAAAAGGCCTACAAATTCTCTTGTAACTACTTCCCTTAATGTTCCCTCTGTTTTGGCTTCTTATTTATGGTCAAAGACCTGAAGGATTGTAGATTAAAATTCTTATTGTTTGACATCTAATGATGTCATTGGCCAACATGATGCTTGATTCTATTGAGGTGTGAATATAATTCTTGTTGTGCAGCCATTGTTTCTTGTTTAATCACTGTACAAGGTCATATCAATCGGGAACATACTATAAAGTCAAATGTGAGGATAAAGAACAGGGTGGATTCATTTATAATTAATGACAGGTCCCACCCACAAACATAGGAGAAATATACAACATTGGAGAGATTGACAGAGAAGATTAAGGAGGTAGGGTATATGCTAGATACCAACTTTCTGTTGCATGATTTGGAGGAGGAACACAAGGAATATGTTATATTCTATAACAATGATAAGGTTTCAAGATACATGTTTATATTTTCTATGGTGAAGTAAATCCGCATGAAAAATTAATGTTGACAGAAGTAGATATATTTGTGGAATCATCAGAGATAGTTGAAAGTGGAAACATAGTTTTCAACACCCGTGAAAATTAAGATAGAGAAAGCATTTGGATGTCTCACACAAGACAAAATTTATCTACAAACTTTGAAAAATTTGTTGAGGAAAGACAAACTGGATGATTTGTGACCTGGTTTTGAAGCATCCTTAAGGGTTGGTTTCAAGGATTGTTGTTTTTTGAATTGCCTCTAGTGGGTAGATGTTCTGAACTAAATCTCCATTGAAGATCTATTGAATATGTAATTGCCATTTCTATTATCGGGGTCATTGTTATTTACCGATCTAGCCAACCTGCAATTCTTTTTTTCAAGGGACTAATCAGTAATCAATGAGATGTTTTCCCCCTATCTCAGTCTTACCAGGAGATATGTGCTCTGTGAAGTTGATTAATGCTAAACTAGATAACTGCTTGCATCTTAAAAATGTGATTCATAAAATTAAACTGTAGGTTGCATTCATGTGTCCTCAGACACAAAAACCTTTCTTATCAAAGAGTTTGACCTTCTTTTAAGGGAAGTCAAAGTTGTATTTGGGAGCCCAAAGCATTATAATGTTGGTTCTATTCTAAAGAATGTTGTGTTTGGAGGCTTTGATGATGTAGGGAATATTGATTCCAAGATGAATGGTTGATAGCATTCATTGATAGTTGATTTGTGTACTCTGAGTTCTGTTCAATACACTTTCATTTAGGGAAAGTGTACAATGCTTAAACTTCATCTTCCAAAAGACATTGGATTGTTGGAATTTAAAGCATTCCATTCCTGGCATACAAAGCTCTTTGTTCATATTAATGTTCATGTTCTTCCTAATACACAGCTAGAGATTGTTAATGTTCAAGAGCAAACTTTGTATGATGGTGCAGTCTGTCATGCTTATTATGAGAGGACAATAAGTAAATCACAACTAAGTAATCAAATTATGGTGAATGAAGTAAAATTGTACATCGAGAGTTTTATGAGTGAGATGAAAAAATGGGACAAACAAGAACCTTGTTCTACATGATATCACACAAGAGACATCTTTCCATCCTCATAGTGAGAAACTTGCAAATTGCTTTTGGTATCATCAACACCATCGTTGAGACACCTATCTGGATATTAAAAAAATAAAAAAATAAAAAATTGTGTGTGCAATTACTTCCATACCTCCATCAAGTTCATCTCCAATCTTGTTGGTTGGGAATTTGTTGTGCGAGATGCCCATTGCTTGCATCATTTCAACAATGGCCTATGTACCTGAGGGGGATATTGGTAATGTTTTAGAGTAAGTGCAATTGAAAATATTCATTCTTTTTCCCCATGTTGAGATACACAAGAATTGCATGCTATTAAGTTTACGGTGCATACTACATAGTGATTTTTGAAACTACTACTTTATCCACTTTACTTGATGTCTTCTTGCCTTCATTTTCATTGAAAGATGTCTACTACTTAGAGATGGAGGATGCAATATTCACCCTGTTTGTACTAAGGAATCATATGGAAGCATGTATATTTGTTGTTTCTAATCAATGGGAGCCTTTTGAAAGAGAACCATTTTGAAGACAATTTTCACCCTGTTTGGACCACGTATAGCATACAAAACATGTAAGTTCAATTTGGTGACTCATGCTAATTCCATTTCTAACTAGTATTTATATACAAGGTTGGAGATGATTTGTAGATTATTTTTTGTTGGATTTACCTTCTGGGTTTGTGAGACGAGGAAGTGTCTAAGCTTGACTTCATCTCCAAATTTAAAACAATAGTAATAGAGACCTCATGACAGAAAATGTTCTTCTTTTACCTGATGACAGAAAATGTTCCCAAGGCCGAGCCCCGTTACAGATCATGTTATATGCAAAAGAATTGTAATTATGTTCTATAGGCTGGTGAGCCAAGTTTTGAATAAGCTGAAGGCTTATGAGTTTTGTTAGGCCAGNCTAAGGGGAGTATTGGTAATGTTTTAAAGTGCAATTGACAATATTCGTTCTTTTTCCCTGTGTCGAGATACACAAGAATTGCATGCTATTCAGTTTACGGTGCATACTACATAGTAATTTTTTAAAATACTACTTTGCCTACTTTAATTGTTGTCTGCTTGCTTTTATTTTCACTGAAAGGTATCTACTAATTAGAGATGGAGGATGCAATATTCACCCTGTTTGTACTAAGGAAACATATGGAAGCCTGTGGATTTGGTGTTTCTGATCAGTGGGAGCCTTTTGAAAGAGAACCATTTTGAAGACAATTTTCACCCTGTTTAGACCACGTATAGCATACAAAACATGTAAGTTCAATTTGGTGACGCGTGATAATTCCATTGCTAAATAGTATTTATATACAATTTTGGATATGATTTGTAGATTCTTTTATGTTGGATTTACCTTCTGGGTTTGTGAGACGAGGAAGTGTCTAAGCCTGACTTCATCTCCAAATTTAAAACAGTGACCACAGAGACCTCATGACAAAAACTATTCTTCTTTTGGCTGATGATTGTCATTTTAATGAGGATCTAGTGTGTTGGCATTTGGAAAGAAAAAAGTTACTACAAAATAATATCCTCATATAGAGGATCGATCCACGAATTTAAGGAATGGGATGTCTTGTTTTATTTTTTCTCGCTGGATGACAGGTATGGAGTACCTTGATGTTGGTTAGAGTGTATGGTTAATACTACATATAGAAAAATATAGATATCCATGTATTATAGAAAGGGAGTTTTCTGCATGAGACGTAGAAGAAGTATCTCCGACTATCCCAGTATTCACTACAAAATTCAGCCAAGGATATTTGTTTTTCCATACTGTACATAATTGACTTCCACTCTTATTTCTGCTATTAAGACATCCATTGCATCTAAAGGTTCTGTTAATTAGGTCTTCTTTACTATGCTCATGATGATCATCTACTAAGGCTTCACACTTTGTCCTCTAATAGCTTATGATGTCATTAAGAACCACAAAATTCGCTTTAATAATAATTTTCATCCTTCTTACCTTTTGTCATGTTGTATGTAACTTCAGTTGTTGACAAGATTTTGTTGATGGTATTATTAATCACTGTGCATCTATAGTAACTATGTAAGATGGATTGATAAATGATATGGGTAGGTATTAGGTGCATATTGCATATTGTTTATAGAGGGAGAATAGATATTTCACTTTGTCATATAATGTTCTATACCAAAATGAATGCAACTAGAAGACAATTAACATAAGTGCTTCTGTCTGTGAAGAGTTGCTCATCTAGGTGGGCCAGTTGCCACAAATAAGGCTGTTGCATTGGCAAAGTTTTTGTAGAGGAAGCTCCAAGAGCCAAGTGGATCTGTATCTTTGGATTCTGACCTTGTTGAATGAGCTATGCAGGATGCTAAAAGTTCCCTCATGAAGGTATATTCTACCTTGTTGAGCTCCCTTTTTTTAGTAGAACATAGTTGATGCTACTGCTTATAGCCTTATACTGATTTATGAACAACTTGAAAATTTTGGACAATGTATGAATTATGGATTTACGCTATTGAAAAGTAATGCATTTTATGTTTAGAAATCATCATTAGACCTTTTTTCTCATCATTAGATGTCTACCAATAATTTTAGAGCACACGAGTTTGTGCCAACACTGTGTACCAACTTTATTAGCTTTGCAGGCTTTATTGTGAAGTCAAAATTAGAATCTCATGAAGATGGTCCAAGGAGATAAAATTATTTCTTGGCCACTTTCTAAACTTATTATAGTAAAAATATGCATGGTAAATTTGAAAATGCAAATATGCTTTTGGTTGAAAATGTCACATTTGAATGAATACAAACAATATAATCATTTAGTAATCAACATCTTGTATGCCCATTACCATGTATCTGAATCATTTTTACTCACCGGTTGAGTTCATCATCGAGCCTTTTTTGTAATGATAGGTGAGTATTGCTAGAGTTAATTTAAACTTAAACATACTTTGGCAAAAAATTCTATAGGAATCAGGATACATAGGGCTCCAGAACAAAGGATTGAAGCTTGGCCATGACATGAACTATCATGGATATCATGATGGTCTAGTGGTTCCCTGGTTCAAATGCATCTTCAACTTTGAAAATGGGTGAACAATTTTTGAAATGAAGTGGGTGGAAATCATTAACATACAATCTTAGAATATGATTGACAAGATGCAAGGTAGGGGAGGCCATCCTAAAATTTCAAAAATTATTTCGTGTCTACTATGTTGTTTTCTGGGAATAGATTCTAGGATCAAGAAGGCGTGACAAAGTGGCAAGGTTGATTGGGAGAGACCTAGATCAGTGGTTGGTTAGGGGCTTCATATAAAGCAGAGGCATGGAGAACGACCATATTGTCTGCCATCAGTAATAAGCAACAACAGAAAATTGAACAACCAACACTTTATAATAATGGAAGTTGGCTATATAATAATCAGTGATCACAGATAATGAAAGCAGATTTTAGAGGTGGATATGTTGGCTCTTGTTGCCTATGCAAGGAGGGGTAGGTTGTATAGTTACATCTTGGCTCAATGATGTTTGATTATTGATGTATTTGTAATTGTTCAACAATCAAATATAATATGCATTTTCCGGAAAATAAAAGATTAAATACTATTTACAAAATAGAGTTTTCAGTAAACCATCTCCAATTACAAACCTTTTCAAGTTTGTTTCAAAATGACTAAGTTCTCGAATACCATCCTGCAATTTGGAATTGTTCAACTTGAACTTGTTCCAGTATTGAAGCACGTGTCATTTGTATAGCATGTTGCATTTAATGACAAAGTTAATCTAGACATGACAAAATGGGACTAACATGAACCTTGTTCTACATGATATCACACAAGATCCATCCTTCCATCCTCATAGTGAGAAACTTGCAAATTTCTTTTGGTCTCGTCAACACCATCGTTGAGACACCTATCTGGATATAAAAAATAAAATAAAATAAACTGCGTGTGTGCAATGGCTGTCATACCACCATCAATTTCATCTCCAAGCTTGTTGGTTGGGAATTTGTTGTGTGAGATGCCCACTGCTTGCATCATTTCAACAATGGCCTATGTACCTGAGGAGAATATTGGTAATGTTTTAGAGTAAGTGCAATTGACAATATTCATTATTTTTCCCTGTGTCGAGATACACAAGAATTGCATGCTATTCAGTTTATGGTGCATACTACATAGTAATTTTTGAAACTACTACTTTGTCTACTTTACTTGTTGTCTTCTTTCCTTCATTTTCCCTGAAAGATATCTACTACTTAGAGATGGAGGATGCAATATTCACCCTGTTTGTACTAAGGAATCATATGGAAGCCTATAAATTTGATGTTTTTGATCAGTGGGAGCTTTTTGAAAGAGAACCATTTTGAAGACAGTTTTCACCCTGTTTGGACCACGTATAGCATACAAAACATGTAATTTAAATTTGGTGACTCACGTTAATTCCATTAATTTTTGAAGTGGAACAGTCCCTATTTCTCATATAAGATGTAGTCTCTTTGTATTCAAATGATGGGTTCCACTCCCAGTCCATTCATAACCATTTATGTGTGTCAAATACCCCAACAAAAGGGTAATGAGAGTCGGTACAAGAACAAGCAGGACTTGAATGCATTGACAATGGATAACCAATTGATGAACCCATTCAAAATGCAAGTGGACA
>SNQJ01S0044700.1:42590-56138 GCA_010110895.2 Picea sitchensis | reverse complement strand
AACCTAATTTACAGCAAGCAATTCACTAGTAAACAATTTACCTAGGTGTCAGGGTTAGAAAGTTAACAATAATATAGAATCGATAATGAATGAATGAGATATGATTGATACAATGATCCTTGTGATTGTATACTTATTTGCATTAATTGGTTAGGAATGCTTGTGTCTCTTAGGTTATGTCCCTTTGTTGTTGTTGTTGTTGTATTTAAATTTATTACATTGTGTTTGTCTCTTATATTATAATTTAATGATGGCTCCTTGTGAGTGTAGCTAGATACATCACTAGTGGTATCAAAGTGATTCTTTCTACTAGTTGGGTCTCATACTTCTATAGGATTCATTCCCTATTAGCCGGGTGCCAAACTTCTATTGGTTTCCATACCTTGTTGACTAGGTGTTAGAGCTTTCTGCCAAAAGAAAACAAAACTTTAGATTGGGAGGATATCCATTTCCACTCCAATTTTCTATCCACTGTTATTTTCATGAGTCACTCCAAAACACTAAAAGGTTATCCTCTATTATGCAATGTTTACTTTTGTGCATTTGGTGGGTCAGAACTTCATTTTTCATCCTGAGACTTCACCAGAGGTTCAACATTGACCCGATCTACAATTCAGCATATTCTTCGGAGTATTTGGAGATATTTGGCATCAGGGCGGAATTTTTTAGGGTATCCAATCTTCCAGTAGAGCTTGACCTATCCAGTTGGGGGGTTTGGCACTTCATACAGCCCAGATCTCATCTCAATATTCATGCACTGTATCCAAGTGGCCTTTGGAGGCTTGTAGCTTCTCTCCTTCATCTGGTTGAGGCTTATCTTAATTTTTTTATAATCTATTAGCTATATTGTACAAGATCTGTAGATCCATTGGATCAGGGTCTTATTCTTTATTAATAATATTAGATCTGAGATATTTGAGTTATCACTTGTGTTACTCATCATGCATATGGTGGAGGTATGTCCATTTTTATATTTATGATTGTTGTAAACACATATAAAAATCATCAGTATAACCCTAGCACAACCTAAAGGATCATAATAAGAAAAGTGTTTGACGAAATGCCACACCCAGAAAACATTTAAAAATACATGAAAAATGTGATGTTCCTAGCATCTTGGCTTGGGAACATTACAATGGTATCAGAGCTTAGACTCCTTCCAGTCTGAGGGGTCTTCCATAAGAAGAGATGAATATTTTGGACTTTGCTAGAGAGATTTTTGAGTGTGAGAGGGAATATCAAACCCTCAATGAGATTCTCAAGAAGCTAATAACATTCCAACAGTTTGTATCCTTTAAAAATCCTAGTTGGAGCAAAGATGAGGTTACACAATGGGAACCAGATCATAGATGTAGGGGTAAAGGTAAGAAACACATTATTGAGGTGCACTATGATAGTGATGATGAAGTGTGTGAGGATGCAGAGATAGATATTTATTTGGAGCATTCTGATGATGCTAGGGACTCTTACAAGGAGGCTAGTGATTCTGACACGCTTGGGGAGGATAGTGGCCCTTGCGTATTACATGGACAGTTGGATGGACCAGATGATAGCACCTGCACTTCAGTAGCCATATCACATAGTGTTTATGTGTACTTACACCTCAACAGAGTGATGACACTAGTGGGGATTCACACGTGTTAGCACCTAGATCTGATGAGCTTCCTATGAGGGTCATGACACATTTTCCATCTCTTCAGCCACCCATGATAGCCACGACACATGCGGATATTAGTGGCAGTTCATATATGATAGAGGATTCATATGTGAGGGATGCATGCCAGGGATGTATGGATCCATAGATCCAAGAGGAGATACATACAGATGTACAGACAAATGACCTTACATACACATATCAGCATGAGGAGAGTGGGTCACTTCTTTTGTAGACTCCATTAGTTGATTAGGCTGGGGATATTGACAGTTGGATGGGACACTTACTTCCAGGACCATCCTACAGTGATGAGGATGTACCCTTTATTTGTCAAGACAACCATAGCACGTGTCTGGACACATCTATATGGGATCTAGGCACAGATGATAGTAGTAGGGTGAGTGCACAGGAGGATACAACTGCTTAACCAAATACAGTATGATTTAGAGGGAGCTATCAGTTGGGGATGATGTGTAGTCACATATAGGAGGACCCAATAGCACAGTGGATAGGGGGCAGTTCAGCGCATTATCTTTTGCAGAGGGTGTTGGGGATTCCAGTGTTGGCACTAGCAGTGAGAGACATGAGGTAGCACCTCATCATGACTATGATCAAGAGTCACACTACTTGGCAGGATAGTTGAGAGTCAGTGAGGATATGATCATGGTAGCAACTAGGCGCATTGATGACACATGCATTGGTGGAAGATTACTAATGGACGGCATCAGTGGCTCATGGTAGTTTAGATGGGGGATTTTCCATGGATGAATTTCATACTCTCAGAGAGAGAGTGTTTGTGATGAGGGCCGACTACCAGCAATTGTTGACGGATAGGGACTACCTATTGAGGATTGGCAAGATGTATTAGGGGGCTCTGAGGGAGAAGGAATTGGAGGTGGACAGACTCACTCAATAACATTTATCGTCACCCTTTTCACCCTCTTTAATTATTTTCCCAGATCTAATGTTTTCTGACATTCTTCCCCACAGACTTATACTGAAATAAATACATATTTTTTGTTCACCGAGAAGACCTGCAAACCCTTTTTGAAGTGTTGTTATTATAGAAAACTTGTTGCAACATCCGTCAAATGAAACATATTTATAGATTTTATCACGTCGCAATTCCGACGTTATAAAAACCTAAGTGACTGTTAGTATTTTGACTTGGCCAACATACTAAGGTGATTGTTGGAGGGGGAAAACTTAGTTTCCACAACATCGCAATTGCGACAACAATCTTCACAAAGGTGGCAAGAGAGATGACTAGGTGGAAAATGTGGCAAGAGAGACGTCAATGTGGCAAGAGAGACATAAATGTGGCAATACCGATGTTATCGGGCAAGATGATTTATTTTTTTTTAATTTCCTCTATTTTGCGACAATATGGACAATTTTGTCCATAACGTCGCAAATAGGTCGGAATTTTTACAATATGTACTAGTGAAGGAAATGGTAATTTTATTACATATGCATATTTTACAAGAATGTGGAAGAAACAATTCAGCAATGTCTATATTCCTAAGAATTCTAGGATGGGGATTTGCAGTGTATGTGCTACTATTAAATCAAGAGATAAATCTGAAGGGGTAGAAAGAGGTATGAATTTACTATTTTTTTTAAAAAATTGAATAGTTATCAACTATGAAAATGTATGATCAATATTTTCATTTTATGTCATGTGCAAATTCCATAGTCAAATCACTTCAAGAACATCAGAATCTACAATCAAGTGAAAGGAAAAAGTTGTACAAACATCGAAAGAAGTGTTATGATGCTCCAAAAAAATATTTAGGTATGATAATTGATGGCATGGACCAAAAGAAAACACTTCTACCACATTTTGTTCATACACCCAAAATTTACAAGAGAATTTCATTCAGTTTCACATGGTTGCTTGTATGGTTTTGAATAGAAAAATGTGTCCAAGGGTTTACTTCACAACTCCAAGTATTCATAATGATGTAAATATGACCATCGCCATAATTCATCATGTGCTCACTAACTGGTATGGAAATCTTCCTCAAGTTCTCTATCTACAGTTGGACAACACTAGTTGTGAAAATAAAAATCAAATTGTGTTTGGATATCTAAGCATCCTTGTTGAAATGGGAATCTTTCAAAAGGTGAAATTTAGTTTCCTTCTTGTTGGACACATTCATGGTCATATTGATCAAATGTTCAGTCCTTTTTTAGTAGCATTGAAGAGGAAAAATATTGGAATCCTACCATCATTGATTGAATGTATTAAGAAAGCATACATTCTAGATCTTGTTTTTCATATATTAGAAGAAACTGTTGACATGCAAAGATTTATTCAGGGATCACATTATGAAGAAAAATGTATTGAGAAACTTAATGACATTAGCTTCCAACATCAAATTTGTTTCAAAAACATTGATGGGAAAACACTTATATGGGGAAAGTAGTATTTAACTACTACAGAATGGGGGCCTTATCAGGTTTAGCATTTTTTAAGTTCATTCCAAATCGTCCAAAATTTGCATCAAAGATATTATTTTTACAATTAGTTGTTGAAATCCATAATGCACGAAGGCGTAATAGAGATGTAGATTATTCTGAATTCCTGGAAGAAATAAAAAATTCCATTAAGGATACATATGAGTACTTTGATGTTCTCAATTTTGTTTGGTGGGAGTCTTTTTTCAATAGTGAAAGTGACATAATTTCAAGCTCAAAAAATTAAGATACATTGTTGAAGACTTAATTTCATTGGCCATAAAATATGCCAAATGAATATGAAGAAACAAACATTGTTAAAGTTCAACACTAATATCAAGGTGCTATTGAGTTTACACAAGCAGAGGAAAGAGAAATGTATATTGGTTCATGAAGGTCACGTGCACAACGTGAATCCATGGAATAACTTTACAGGGGTTTAGTACAAGATATTAAGGAGGGTAGCATGATTGTAGTTTTAGCAACTGAAGATCCACATGGGTATCCATTATGGATTGCAAAGGTTATAAAGACTAAGAAATAAAATGATGATGTTATTGCAATTGAAGTGCATCGGTATGCAACAAGTACACACCCATTCACTAATGTTTACAAGCTAGAGATGGTAGTTGAGAAACATGTAAATAGAAAGAGAAAAAAAAAGGGTCAAAATACAACTCGTCGTCGCACTAACCTCTTAAAATTAGATGATGTTGACATACTTTTTTATGACTTCAATTTGACAAAGAGAGGAACTCTTCACTCCAAGACAATATAGATTATCAATAGGTTGTTTCCATAAGAAATAAATGTAAGATGGGAGTTTGTTGAATCTAGTCGTAGATCTAAAAGGCATTTGACATATGAAATGTTGGGCATGCATGTAGATGTATATGGTGCATTCATCAACAATAGAGAAGAGTATGGATCATCTACATCTTCATCCAATCATTTATTTGAAGACAATGTAGACTCTGATGGTATTTCAGAAACCATGAGTCAATCTAAATAAGTGTATGAAACATTTTATGTATTTTTTATCCATATGATATTTGTATGGTAACTAGAAATGAGCATTGAACTTACATATGATCTTACATGAAGTTATGAATCTTTTTTTTTTATGTTTTATGAATTATATGTTTTCATTATGGATAATATAATAAGATTTCTTAGCTCATATGTTTTTAATATGGACAATATAACAATACCTTTAAGAAATAATTTATGTTTCATTCAATGTAACTTGTATTTACTTTTTTATTATTAAAAGTAAAAAAATTATTAAGAAGTGTCGTTGAATTTTTAAAGTATATTGTGATATTTTCATGGAATTATGTATTACCTTGTGCTTTGAGTGATAGTAAGATTTAAAAAGTAAGCATTTAAGGGTTGATTTTATGATTTAGTTTACAGTAATGATGAGTTCTATTACCACTTTATAAAAATGTGTCATTTTCATACCCCAATTTTAGAATGGGTGCTACTAGTAGCAGTACTTTTCAATTTGATGGTTGATTTTGAGGTTTTGTTTTTAATGGTACCAACTACAAAAAATACGATTTCAAATTATCTAAAATTTTAGTTCTTTGAAAAAACAAATTCAAAAACTTCTTTTTTAGGTGTTGATTTTAAGGTTTTTCTGAGCTACTACCTGAGTTTTGAAGGCCATGTTTGAAAAATGTTGTAATTTTGACCCCGTTTAAAAACATAGTGCTACCGGTAGCACCACTTTTTGATTTGGGGGTTTATTTTGATGTTTTTTATGCAAAAATATGGGGTTTTTGGGCCATAGTTCTCGTTTTGAGGTCACAGTTCTCATTAAGTCGGTAAATTTGTTATTTATGCAAAAATATGATGAGGTCGAATTGAAACCAATTCACCAAATCAAAAATTGTGAAACAAATTTCAACTTCATTTTAGTGGATTTGGATTGTAAATATCACTCCAGATCTTATTACAAGTTGTTTCCTTATCCATACAATCATCTATATCCATCACAAATCGATTTCCTTATTGGATGGACACTCAGTTTGGGCCAAGAATTTGGAAACTGGTTGTAAATGGACAATATGGGCAACCCCATATTAGAAAACTTGCATTATCTCCCACACAGTGCCTTTTCTGAGAAATTTTTCCACATTGAACCTAAATCAAGACCTTCTAGAGAAAACTTGTGTCTTGTATTTTTCGAATTTATCTCCATCTTCTCATAAATCACGCATGAAGTCTGCTATCTAGTATTTTATCAATTTTAGGTTGAAACATCACACGTTTGGTGTTCATAAATCTTGGACACAGAAATCATATCACAATCCAGTAGCACATCTTATGAGTGACACCTGTAAAACATCAAAATAATCCTCTCAATGAATTATACAATTTAAGAGTGACTACAAAATCTTTGATTATGTAGCTATTCTAAATTAAAGAAATTCACAACTAAATTAAAAACAAATGCAACAATAAAATCGAACAAATCAATATAAGACTCATACCTTTCAAAAATTCATTATCACCAATCATATATGTACACACAAAAATGTCAAACATGGAAAGAGTAAAATTGGAAATCATGATTAAGAACTGGTAACATTTTGCAAGTCTGAGGTAATAATGGCATTTATTCCCAAGGATTGAATAACCACATGACCTTTAGCAATTTTTAGTTTTTCATTTATTTTGACAACTTTTAGTTCATGTTGTTCAATTAATGATTTGTTTTGTTTCCTTAGGTGATGGAAGAATAAGTCACGTAGCTTAATAAGGGAAAAAATGCATTGAAAGGATAAAACACAATGTAAAGTTGTTGAACCTTCTCATCATGACAAAGGAAATGAGCCATCATGGTTTCAACAGAAATTTTATTGGCACGAAATGACACTATACTTTGGCTTTGAATTTTTGATCTTGCAAGTAAAGGTACATCATAATGGACATGGAAACAAGCAGGACGATCCCATTAATTTTCATACTTCTAGGCATTAAAACTATGATGAAACATTGAATCCACTCCCAACAAAATACCACAATGCTAATAATGTCTTGTCATAGAAACAACTGGAATGTTTGGTTACCTAACATAAATTTTAATCACAAAGAGGTTTGATAAAGCATACGTATAAATGTGAATAATGATAACCCTAGTGATTAATGTGTGGAATGTTTTTGGACATAGGTTATATCCATAATCTCATAGATTAATTGGGTTTAAATGAGGATAGAACGTACCACTACCTTATTTGACCATGCATATTGTTATTAAATTCATCCAAATAGTTCTTCACCAAACATGGACACCCCTATGATAATTAATTCAAACAATGATCACAACCTCAATAGTATTGTGAATATTGTTATGAAATTATAATCAAAATAGTGACTAGATGTCGAGGTCTAGATTAGAGACAAATCATTTCAATAAAGCATCATTCGGGAGCTCATAAAAAAGTTGGAAAAATGAAAATGAATATGTGATGAGATAACATAGAAAACCATTCTTGAATTTGAAACAATATCAACATTTCACCAACTTAAAATCAAGTGTAAGAACTTAGGTCATGATGACATTAACCATAATTTCATCTGATAACAGAATTAGACCTTGTCATAAATGACATTTATAAGTATCCACAACGTTTTAATTTCCATGACATGATGAATAATACTTGGAGATGTGAAAATGATCATCATAATCAACTTTGAATTTCATGCTTTCAATCATGAAATTCAAAGCAATAAATGATTGAACACTATTCAAAATAGTGATGAATCTGAGAAATTGATTATAAAGGACCCTTCGGTGAATACAATTTGAAATGATATGAAAAACCCAGTTCAAAAATCAAATTGACCATTTAAAAATTATTGCCTATGGATAACCAAAAACATCAAAAGATAAAGAAAGAATATGAAAGATTCCATCCTTCGAGATGGTTTGTTGACTACTTTCCTTGGAGCTAGAAATGATGAAAGATCGAGACTTTGGAGAAAAATTTAATGATAATTCTTACCAATAAAATATTCATAGGGGTACCCTTTCATTTTACGAAAAATGGAAGGGACTTGTTGTGAGGCCAACAAATGGCGACACATTGGGTCAAGCAGTTATCTCTGTAGAATAATCTGAAATTTGTAAGTATCGAGGAATAAACATGGGATTTCTAAAACACTAAATCTCAAAAAACCTGAAAATATTTATCCCTGACTTATATAGCGTTTATTTAAATTTGCAACTTCTAAAAATATCCAAATTTATTCCATCATTATTCAAAAACTTTGTAAAATATGAAATATTGATCATTTTTTTTATCATTTTCAAAAACATAAAAACAATAGACTTTACCGGGAATTAGTCTTGGGAAAGACAAGCTAATCAAGTGAGTTATACTATTAAAATGAATTCAATACCACAAGCATGGCCACAGCTACAACATGTGTTTATATCCTCGACAAGGATACCTTTTAACCCTATTAACATGCTTTCATCCCATCCACTAGGTATAGATACATGGCTTATAGATCCTTGTAATAACAAATAATTTTTTTCTTTCTTATGTTATTCTAGAAAATTAGTCGAAGGGCATTGCCCTGGCTTGGTAACGAGCTGACAACAGTGTCATTCACAAAAACCAACAAAAGTGAACCATTTGACTTGTGATTAGACCTCTTGGCGTTTAGCCTTGTGATTGAAATCCATTATCCTATCTTGGTGACCAGTAGTGGTAATGTCACTTTATAAGAACCCATGATCATGATAGGTCAGCTCGTGATGAGACCTCTTATCTTTTAGCTAACTCCTCATGTTTTTTCTTTTATATACAAAGAATCATGCTATGGTTATTGTTAATATCTTAAGAAATTATCTAATAGATGGAGAAGCAAATATGAAAGACTCCTTAAGAGCATGGGATGGCATAAAAATTTAAAGGTTACTAATACTTACCGATTAATCATGCTTTCCTGAAATTGATTCCTTTAAAAGTAAACTATCATGTAAATATGTTTTGTTTATTTTGATTTAAGTTCCTTAATATTGGATAAAAAAATAAAATTGTTAAATAATGATGAAAAAATTCAGATAAATTTTCTAGCCAAATTCATAATAGATTTTTCAAAGTCAAAGATTAAATAATCAAAAATTTTGAATGCAAACACAAGAAAGACATCCTTTTAAATATTTCCTTAAAGATAATATTTTAGTTTTATACATCAGAAATTATTATTTTTACCCAATGTGTATGCTAGAAAAATTCTTAATAATAAAATCTAAAACGAAGCCAGCAAATCAGCAAATCATTGACAATCAAGCAGACTTGAAAATGTAAGAAAAGAGAAACAAAAGCATAAGCTTAAATAATTGACTTAACCTAAGATATATACAATAGGTCAAATCAACATCCAAACAATGTAGCAATCGTATCACAAGTCAAAATGGATAAGAGGAATAATATTTTAAGGGATAATATGAATTTGAAAGTTAAAATATTTTTCCCATTAGATCCTTTAATGATATAAATTTGTACTTTTCTTCAAATAATGATTGTGATGGAAACATTTCATTAAAAAATGCATGAGATGTTTAGTAGATCATACCTTTTATTAAAAATAAACAAAAATTGAAAAAATACTAAAAATAAATCTAAAACTAAATATGCAACTATGATATCAATTTCAAAACAAATGGCAGCCTTATCAATTAAATTTCATGTCAAAATAAAAGAGAAGCTTATGAGTAATCAAAGATAAATTCTTTTCCTTAAAATATTCTTTCTTCATGATAATGATTGCATTAAACATTTCACAACCCAGTCACAAAAATAAAAATAAAATGAAAAGATTGAACTTACAAATAAATGTTTAGAAAAACATACTATGAACAAGAGTATAATAGAGAATCGAGGAGAAAATTAAAGTAAATTTCTTTCACTATCTCTTGATGATGGCTCATCTTCATCTTGATATTAACATGTCTTCATAACTGTGTTATTGAAGTAAACTAAAGAAAACAAATCTACTTATGAAAGAAGAAACAAAAACTAAACTAATTAACCTACTCTTAGATCATGTCCTACACTTCTTGATAATCAAAAGATTAAGTAAACTCAAATTTCCAAAGAACCCATAGGATCATTTTCAATCCTGCAAGAACATAAAATCGAATATCAGAAGCAAGAATTGATGTACCTAAAGATAAAAAAGAAACGCATCATACTTACATCCTTGATTTTCATTCACAAACAAGGTAAGGATAACCTTACCATTCTACGGAAAATTTGCATGATAAGGCATCTCAAGCCAATATCCAATCCTATCATGATATGTACAATTATAGAATTGTTTGAAAGAATTTACAGATGAAAAAAATTATTATGAGAATAATGTACATAATTGTAATGGAAAGAATATTGTAAGAGAATCTTGGTATTATTAGTAGAATTTATTTCAGAGATTACATCCAAATAATGAAAACTTATCATAGTTTTTAATTGAAAAAGAAGTGTCCCATTTTCTTGATAATTCTTATTGAGCCCATATAATTCATAATTAACAATTTAAGATGAACCAACTGGATCAACCAATATTTTTGAACAATAATCACTTGTTATATAAGTTTTGTAATTAATATCATGATGATAATGTTGGATAGTTGGTTTTCATTGATGTAACTAGAAGTGGTTGTCATTGATGTCAATAGATGTGATTGGTGCATTTAAAGAAGTCTACAAGAAGCCCTAGAGGTGTGGTCATGAAGCCAAAAGTTGTTTGAGGAAAAAAAGGATGAAATACATGTCACATTAATGCAAAATCCTCATATATGGATAGTCCTCATCATGTCACAGTAAGTGGCACGCCACGTGGTTCCTCACAATTGAGGAGTTATTCTCTTTATAAGTTGAAATCTCATGGTTAAGAAGCCCCTAAACAATTACAATTCATTAATTAAAGGGTAAAACAAGTGTAACAAGAAATAATGAKTTGRCCCTAAAATTAGGAAAAAGGGTAAAACAATCATTAATTAAATGGTAAAATAGTTRTAACAAGAAATAATTAGTTGACCCTAAAATTAGAAAAAGGGTAAAACAGTTACAAGTTAGCCCCAAAAGAATGCACTTGAAAAGTATAAATAAGGCACCTAGGAGTTCATTTGTGACATCGAATAAAGTTATTTTTATCTAAGATAACTAAGGATATCTGAGGTGAATTTCATAGGCAATTTGAAGTGAAGAAGGACAAAATTCCAAGGTAGGATGAAGTCTTGTGATGATGCATACTAAGGTATGTTATTTAAAGGTAATCTTACAATTTTTGATATAACCTTTTTTGTAGAATGCTTCAGATATCAAAAATTGGAGGTTGTTTAGAAGACATATCAAGGCACTGGTGGTAACAATTTAAGCTTCTGGGTCATTGTACTTTTGGATATACACTCTATGGAAGATAGGGTTTTTTACTAGTCCTGAAACTAGTCTCAAACAAGTGTTCTTGGTAAAACATTCATAACTTATTCATAGAGGCTACAATTTTTTTGAGGCCAATTTAAATGGAACTATAACAGTCTGTAGTATCTTTTTTACTAGTTTCATAATCATATATCAAATTTTGAGCACGTGGAATGTTGTACAAGTTCACTCTCCAGAATAAGATAGAATTCAGCAAGGAGTGCCATTTTCACTATAAATTGTGTTTTGAGAAGTTTCATACGCTGAATTTTTGAGGATATGGAAGAAATATCTCATATCATCTTTGGTTAAAATTTCAAACCTTTATTCATTACAACTACGTAGTTATGCTTGTTGAAAGTTAGGGTTTGTGAATAATCCAAAACTAGTCCTGTGAGACTAAGGTAAATTTTGATGAAGATGGTATTATCTTGTTGTTGAAGTTGAGGAAGAGCTACATGTATGTAATTTTGTGTGTCAAGTATGCTACAAGATCAAATGTATGGTTTACATGTGTTATTGAGGGTTATGTTTATGGTACATGTTTGAGGCATGTCTTGATGATGATGGTACATGATATGGTACACCTTTGCAATGATATGTTACATTGTTAGAAGTAAATATTGGCTATCTTGGTATCTAGTTTGGTATATGTCATGGTAATGTTATCACATGCTTGAGGCACATCTTATGGTACTTAGTTGAGGCACTTCATTAATGATATATTATGTTACATGGTGTATGGCATGATTGAGACATATCATGAGTGATATCATGGTATATGGTTGATGCATGAGATGGTACATGGTTGATTTACATGGTATGGTACAAGTTGATGTAAATGGTTGATGTACATGATGTGGTATAGGCTTATGTACATGGTATGGTACATGTTGATGTGCATGGTTGATACAGGTTGATGTACATGGTTGATGTACTTGGTTTGGTTATGGTTTGGTGTCCATGTGAGTGGATATAGTTACAGTTGGTTGATGATGGTATATCAATGACAATGACAGTGACGGTGAAAGTGACAGGTTGTATGATTGGTTGATCATCAGTGACAGGTTGATGTGACAGTGGTAGTCACAGGTTTATGTGATAGTGATAGTGGTAGTCACAAGTTGGTTTATGTGACAGTGACAATGATTGGTTGATGTGATAGTAATGGTGATTGGTTGATCTGAAAGTGATAGGTTGGTGACAGTGGAAGTTACAGGTTGATCAATGGCAGTGACATTGAGTCTACACTTATATTTCAAGGCAGCAAGATGGGGAAAGGAAAGGGGGTTGTATCCTCCTTTTGGTTGGTTCCAGAGAACTCAGGGAGTTGTAGCTTCCTTCAGGTTGGTTCCTGTAAATCAAGGGATCGTATCCACCTTTCAATTGGTGTCGAAAAACTCAGGGAGTTGTAGCTTCCTTCAGGTTGGTGCCTGTAAATCAGGGGGTCATAGCCTCCTTCTAGTTGGTGTCGAAGAACTCAGGGAGTTGGAGCTTCCTTCAAGTTCATGCATGTAAATAAGGGGGTTGGTTCCTCCTTTCAGTTGGTGTTGGATAATTTGGAAGTTGGTGTTTCCTATGAATGTATTCTTGATACATATAAGAAATCATTCCATGATTTTCTCCCATTTCGGTTCCCAAGTAAATTCTAGTGTATTGTGTATCCGATGTGATATTGTTTATTTGCACTATATGCTCATGATATATTGGATGAAATAATAAATGATATATTGTTGATAAAATTGAAGTTTGAATATTGTGATTGAAAGTGGTAAAAAGTGCTCATATTGATTCACCCCCTCCCCCTCTCAGTATTCCAATAGATAACTAGTAACAATATTTGATTGATTATAATATTCAATCTCAAATAATTAATTATGATAAAAATAAGATTCTTCTTTAAACACAAATTGAGATAAATGAATAGAAAATGCAATTTGAGACCTATGTAAATTATTTCTTAATTCCCCTATAGATAATTGATAAGAAAAA
>SNQJ01S0044700.1:28401-41670 GCA_010110895.2 Picea sitchensis | reverse complement strand
AGGTTATAGGGGTAGCGGTTGGATAACACGGCCACGTGTAACGCGAGCACGTGCCCAACTAGTTGCTGATTCCTCCAGACACAAAAAAAAAATAAAAAAATGAATAGAATTAGCGATAAAAGATTCAAACCAATATTTAACCCAACCTCGAAAAGTGAGAGTGAACAATCTACATACAACATTAAGATTAGTGATATTATGTTTTAAACACTTAGAACAAAATTTATAGACATGATCTTTTGCGGATGTGTTCCCTTCACCATCAAATGTGAGTTTCGACATGAGAGAAACTGTCTTATTGGGAATGATAATTGATAGAATATTAAAAACACATTCCCATACAGGAATTTAGGCAGGAGCCATTATAAATTAAATCAATTTGAGAAAATAGCTCCAATAGGTCTTACTTGTTAGTATTTCCTCCTTCTAGCGTCATTTATTGATGGGAAAAATTGACCACTCGTCAATGTAAGAGAAACAACCTAGTCTGAGGTCCTTAGAGAAAAACCCAAGACATTTGGTATGGTTTTTCCTAACAGGTTTTATGGTTCAATTTTCCATTGAAAAAATCTTCCCTCGTAAGAGAAAAGATATATAAAAGTTATCCTTAGGATACTACAAACCAATATTTACAATTATAATGCTAACTAAAAATAAATCTAAAATATTTATATTAACTCCTTTAAAGGAAAGAGAAATAATAAAAAACTAACTAATTTGTACATATGTAGAAGAGTCTGGAAAAATTATAAAAAAACAACTAATTTGTAGATATGTTCAAGATTCTGTAAATCTTGTTGAATGAAAATTTTAAATCAATAATAACATAACTATATCCCAGGAAAATGATAAAAAAAACCTAATCATATATAAAGATAACTACATAAATTCCTACAAAACACTCAACGCAATAAATGAGATGAGAAACATATAATAAATTCATATGCTTCCAATAAAACTAGAGAAAAGTGATTTTAAACATGAGAAAAATAAGGCTAATCAAACTAAGAACAATAATTTAACTACCCTTTAAATAAATGATTCACATTTCATATCATAAATATAAGAAAACTACAAAACTAAAAGAACAGAAATAAAACTATCTTGGCCAAGAGATTGTTAAAATATGATAATTGAATCTGCCTTCACATTAAATGTAATAATCACCTATCAACTGCAAGCAAGAGTCATATTGTTAACAGAGGACATGATTTAAGAAATCTGAGATTTACCAAAAAAAAATAAAAATAGAGACACAGTCAAGCAAAACATCTTAATCTCTCAGTCATGTGAAAGTGAACAGTTATAATATCAATTCTAGCTGCATTTCAAAATTAAACATATGGCATGTCTTAGTTCGTGAAGAACATTCCATAAACTGAAACACACATATAATTAATAACATAATTTATTTATCTATTGTCGATAAAAATAACAATAGTCACAACATAATCCTTTGTTCATGCAACAAGAATCAATATAAGTAATAATGATTCATTAGAAAATTAACCATTTATATTTAAATAAAAAATTAAAGATTTATCAGTCGTACAATTTTCAATAAAAATCTTAGACAAAGTAAAGATTTTACTTGAAAAAAACCTAAGAAAAACAATGAACAATTAAAGAAAATATTACTTATAAATCATGCATTGAAAGCATTCAAACACAAAAACTTACAAAGGACTTTATAGTAAGATCCTTTCATTGTGTCCCCATAAGCAAAATTCATAATATGTTCATCATTCCTCCTCTTGCTGGAAACGCCTCCATCTCTACTTATTTGAAGTAAAATACAATTTTACAATAGAAATAGAACTAAGAAAAGGAAACACAATTCCTCTCTAGTCTATGGAGACCAAGCCCCCCCTCAACTATGTTCTTTAGTCACGTATTTATGAAAAACAATTTGAAACCAATTCCCCCAAATCAGAAATTGTGAAACAACTTTCAACCTCATTTTAGTGGATATGCATCGTAAAGATCACTCCAGATCTGATGACAAGTTGTTTCCTTATCCATACAATCATCTAGATGCATCACAAATTTATTTCCTTGTTGGCACAACGCTCAATTTGGGCCACGCATTTGGAAACTGGTTGTAACTGGAGAATCTAGGAAAAAATAGATTAGAAAACCAATGTTATCTCCCACACCATGCATTTTTTGAGAAATATGTTTGCAAAGAACCTAAATCAAGACCTTTTGGATAAAACCCATGTCCTGGATTTTTTGAATTCTTCTTCGTATTCTCAAAAATTGTGCATGAAGTCTATTGTCTGGTATTTTATCAATTTCAAGTTGAAACATCACATGTGCAGTCTTCATGAATTTTGGATAGGGAAATCCTATCACTATCCAACATCACATCCTCTGAGTGACACCTATAAAACATCCAAAGAAACCTATCAATGACTTATACGATTTAAAACTGACTATAGGACCTCTAATTATGTAACTACTCTAAATTAAAGAAATTCACAACTAAATTAAAAACAAATGCAAAAATAAAATTGAACAAATTAATCTAAGACTCGTATCTTTCAAAAATACTTTATCACCAATCATTTATGTACACAATGTTGGAGTTACCTCACACACACCTAGGATTTCTTTTTCCTAAGGTTTTTCCTATGTTTTTTAGTCATTATTCAGTCTCCTATATTTTAGGATGAATATTCCTCTAGGGAGAATATTCTCTTCAGTTTGATCGGTTGAGTGGAGTCTAGATGCTACATTGGTATTGTCACCATGCAACATTGGGATCATCACCAACTAATGCGCATTGTCCTTGGGATCATCACCATACTAGGACATTGCTCATGATTCCTTGATCTCCTCCTCACTTCACTTTGTTTCAATCAATTAATTGAAGACTGATAGACTAGTCAACTCAACTCGATGGAAATTCACTCCCGTAACTACCCGAGAGACTAGGCTAGGTGTCACTTTACTCCCATAACTGTTAGTATGTGTCTAGATCACTATAGACCACCATTATGGTGCATTGGCTTCACCTCCAATTGTTATAGGAAAATCCCCCTACGGACAGGTGAATATCCTCTTGGATTCTAGACCCCTAATACCAAGACAAAAAACATACAAATGGACACTAACATCCATGTGAATTCAATTACCTAATCATAAAGAGAAAGAGAAGGAAGGAAATGTGATGCACCTTATTTTGTAGTTCGTCATCACTTCCTCAATCTGAGCTTGATCTCCAAACTCTTCAGCACCACTTGATACATGCAATGTAATGGACAACAAAAGACAAAGAACTCTTACTCTACTCTACAAGATTAGACTAATCAAATTCATTTATCAAGATCAACAATCATATGCAACAATACACAATTTTGAAGGGAATAGGCCAAGTAATATTGATGAGAACTTTAAAGAGATACTTACAATTTGTAGATGCAGTTGCAGCAGCCTCTCCAAGTCCTCCTCATCCATCCCTTGCACGATGCTCCCAAGATCATAGGTTTGATATCCAAAAGATTCCTCCCAAAATCATAAGTTTGATACCTCTAATCTGCCTCTATCTCCTCTTCTCCATGGAAAGCCCTCATTATATAGGATTTGGAGGCTTAACCACCATGGAGAGGATTACTCATCAAATCCACTAAAATGGGATCTCCAACATATTTAGGGAGAAAATAAATCTTCGGGATTTTAGGGAGGAAATATCTCTAAAGGATTTTAAGGAGGAAATATTTCAACCATCCATGAGATCCTCAACCTCCCCTAAAAAATAGGAAACCAAATGTGAGGTGGATTCTCACACTAAATTAATTTCCTTTTCATGAATATTAATAATAATTCATGTGCACATAGTATTTTTACCTTCATATAATATATTTCTCCTCCACATTGACTAGGGATTGTGACGTATGTTAATTCATGGTGTCGAGATGTATGTGACACTTAGAAAGGTGCATATGAAACTTTTATGACACTTGCGACACTTAGGGCGAGGTACCTACRTGTGGAAATTTGATGTGTAGCAGTATGCCTCCTAAAGTGTGAGGTCATAAGAGAAACTAATGGTCGAAACACTTTAAAATTCTTCAATGCAAGGGCATGGAGGTCTGCCATTCATGCATGTAGGTCCCAAGGTACTAACTAGTTTCTGAGTCTAATTATCGGATGATGTGTTGAATCCGACAAGAAAAGACTCATCGATGTATCCCCCATCATCGACATGAAACTGACACCGGAAAGTGATGTAAGATGGTGAATCGAATGAGTATGGACTAACATATGAAATGGAAACTGGAAATACTACAGATGGATGGTTTAAAGTGAAACATCCCATGAACATTATGCGGAAAAAAAACTGACTTGGCAGCGTTGACTCAATGAGTACCAAGAATGTAACGTGACGACAATAAGAGAACTCTTCGACTGGATGAAAAAGTATGGCAACACATGGAATTGGTATGACTTAGAGACAAGAGGATTACCCAACTGTAAGATGAGACACAAACAGGTTCCATGTTCAAGGGTGACAAAAGCTATCATAAAGGATTCTCAAAAAACTTGACCCACTTCCTTCAATTTTTCCCCCACCCAGATAGATGAGTACCTCTTTTTAATTTTAACAATCTCCAGGAGGGTAACACATATTTGATATAACTCACCTTCGGTAAGTTCCTCTTCCTTTTTTTAAAGAACTGGAAGAAGTAAGGGTCCACTCCCATATGGGTCCTTCAATGTGTAGTTTAGCGAGTCCGGAGAAGGAAAACTCGATGGTTTTTCATGTTTAGAGAGTCTGAAAAGAACTTAAAGGAGACTCTAGGGTTGTCATTTTTCGTAATTTTAGTCTCGTGAGGCCGAAAAAGAGATAAACTACCACTTGAAAGATGCCCTTTCAAACCTTTTAACGAGTGTGAAAGGAAGCAAAATCACTCGACAATCTTTTCATGTTTAAAGAGTCTGAAAAGAGCTTAAAGGAGACTCCGGGGGGTTCATTTTTCATATAACCTTTACGAGTCCAAAAAAGTGATAAAATTTTACTCAGTCACATTCTCATGTATTTACGAGCACGAGAAAGAACAAAGACTAAGGTCAGTATTGGTTTCATTTTTACACAAGCTTGAAACAAAATTAAACTTATGCTTGTAAATTCCCAACGTAATTTCCAAAGGTAGGGATACCCATGGATGGTTGGTACTATGCCCCTAGCTTGAATATCTAGCGGCTTAACTCCAGAATGATAATCAAAGGCTAGAGACATTCACCCCCCAAGCTTCATTTCATTCACTGAATTCAAGGTTGTCCCCAATTTTTGTACTAGATGGAGAAAAAGGATAAGAGTGGATGAAAGGAAGGTTCAAATATGAGACCTAAGGAAAGACTNTTGAAAGATGCCCTTTCAAACCTTTTAACGAGTGTGAAAGGAAGCAAAATCACTCGACAATCTTTTCATGTTTAAAGAGTCTGAAAAGAGCTTAAAGGAGACTCCGGGGGGTTCATTTTTCATATAACCTTTACGAGTCCAAAAAAGTGATAAAATTTTACTCAGTCACATTCTCATGTATTTACGAGCACGAGAAAGAACAAAGACTAAGGTCAGTATTGGTTTCATTTTTACACAAGCTTGAAACAAAATTAAACTTATGCTTGTAAATTCCCAACGTAATTTCCAAAGGTAGGGATACCCATGGATGGTTGGTACTATGCCCCTAGCTTGAATATCTAGCGGCTTAACTCCAGAATGATAATCAAAGGCTAGAGACATTCACCCCCCAAGCTTCATTTCATTCACTGAATTCAAGGTTGTCCCCAATTTTTGTACTAGATGGAGAAAAAGGATAAGAGTGGATGAAAGGAAGGTTCAAATATGAGACCTAAGGAAAGACTTGACTCGACATCTATGAGATCTAGCGAAAGAATCGACTCAATGAGAGAGGTGACTATTTCATTTTTTAACGAGCTTGACACATGAAAAGAACTATGCGTATGACCTCTATTTCATTTTTTAACGAGCTTTCTACAGAGAGGAAAACTATGCTCGTAGCTTCTGTTTCATTTTTTAACGATCTTGCCACAAAGAAAAAAAAACTATGCTCGTGGCTCCGGGTTCAATACCCAGATTTTTGTTTCATTTTTTAACGAGCTTACTACAAAGAAGAAAAACTATGCTCATGGCTCTGGGTTCAATCCCCAGATTTATGTTTCATTTTTTAACGATATTTCCACAGAGAAGAAAAACTATGATCTTGGCTTCTGTTTCATTTTTTAACGAGCTTGATACAGAGAGGAAAACTATGCTCGTAGCTTCTGTTTCATTTTTTAACGAGATTTCTATAGAGAGGAAAACTATGCTCGTAACCTCTCCTTGATCATGGATTTCAAGAGGACAATTATCTAGAAGGAATACATGTCAAAGGACAAATGACAATCATGGCTTCCAAGAGATCTTTGCTAGATGGAAGAAAAACACTCTGGAAGAAAAACATGTTGACGACCTCGATAAGGGTAGAGAGATCTGGCTCTAATATCCCTATTGAAGAGATGACCATGTCAAATACCAGATCTAAGTCAGGAGAAGGGAAAGATTCCCTCTCGTGTGGGGTTGAACGCATGGGGCAGGTTGTTACATAATTGACCCACGGCATGGCAGACATTGTTGGCATGTACAGACCGTTCAAGGAAGGTGGATGGTTGACCATCATATGAGGGCCAATGAATGAAAGTTGGTCGATTGTTACTATGTTTCTGTTGTGAGGGAAACACATCACTCGAAAGAGAGTGGACACAAAATCTCTCATAGCATAGACATAGTATCTCCTAAGGAGTAGGTTAAATTCCAAGGGGTCATGAACTACCATCACATCGACATAGACCATTTTTCCTCCCAAAGTAACTGGAAACTGAGGAAGGATCCCTGAACGTTGACTAGCTCTTCTGTCAAAGGTCAATAGATTCTAACTCATGGGCGCAATATGCGATGAACCAAAATATTTCCAAGCATTCGCAGATAAGATGCTAACAGAAGAACCTTCATCTATTACAGTGTTAGGAATATTCCTATCACAAACCTACACGGTGATTTGGAAAGGAATGTAAGAAGGAAGACAAGGTTCTGTCAAATGATTCTAATTAATAGAAATCATTTGATTGATGTCCTTCCTCTTCTTTGAAAAAGAATAAATCATGCAACCACATTCTTTCTCCATTGATTTCATATACAGTGACCTATTTCACCGACGTTAAAGTCCTTTTTTCCATTTCTATGGGCCTTACACCTAAGGACGTCTCAGTCGTTATCTATAAGAAATAGAGAGACATAAAGGGAAGTTATCATTGGAGATAAATAGATCGAGAAAGATTGTAGGCATGTATTTCATTTTGTGGGCCAGTCATGTTGTTTAACTACTTGTCAACTGAGAGGAAGAAAAAGAGGTGGGTAAGATATATCAATTCCCTCTAGTATGAACTGTGGTTCAATGGTTAATCAGTGGGAGTTTTACGTCATTAGTCCTGATTCGATTCCCAGTATGAGTGTCTTTGCCATCTAATTGGGAATCCTCAGAGTAACATGATGTCTCAGAGTGATATTCTTGATCTGTCGCGGGGATATGAGTGAGGTTTAATAATATCAGTAAAGGTAGCCAATCCAAGGACCTGAGCTCATAACTCCTACTTCTTCTTGTAATTTATATTGACAAAGGATCGCAAAACTGTAAATCTTCCCAATTTTTTATTTCATGGGCATCATTGTTGTGTAAGGAATTGGATTCTCAATTTATTCAACATCTTGAATAACAAGGTGTTGGACATGGCTTGATCATTAGGTTTCACAAGAATATGAGTGAGGTTTAATAATATTTATAAAGGTAGTCAACCCACAAATTTTTGTCTAAACTTCTAAGTTTTGGTAATTTTAAACCGGAATTCGGCTAAATAAATTTTGGTGAAATAATGATTTTATGTTGTTTAAATTGCATTTCTAAATGCATAAATGGATTTAGCATGTCGAAAAAACCCTTAGGCACTTGTATTATACAGACTTAACCACTCCAATTTGCAGAGCCCTCAAATTTTCACCTGATTTCCAACAAAATTAGACAAATATTACACCCATAAAAAAGAAAAAACTTAAAATGTTTAAAATAAAACAAAAACTTAGAATATTTAGAATACATCCATAATTGGAACTTGTAATTCATAACACTCACCACTAAAACTGAAATAAATACAACTTACATATGGTATACATTATAATTAAACCATTAAAATTAAAAATACTTAAATAACACATTTCTAAATTCAAAAAGATGAGTGCAAGGTTACATACTATAGTGATCATTCTATGACATGTATTCCTATAAATATTATTTCACAATGTTCCATAGGGGTTTTATGGCACGGAAGCTCCCTCGACCTGCTCGCCAAACTTGTCCTTCACATTTGGCAATTTCTAAAAAGACAACTTTATTTTGCCACATGTCATGCACGTTGATCCTCTATACACCGCCTCCACCTACCTCATTCTGGCCTCGTCCATATTAACTCTGGACAATAGGGATCAAATTTTATTATAGATCAAGTTATATCCAAGCTAGATCTGGGATTTTAACGCTAAGAAGAGAAGTAAGAAGGAATTGTTGGACTCTTGTGTGTAGGGAGCAGGTTGTAGAGACTGGAGCCGGAACTTCAGGACTACAACAACCAGGACATACAAAGGACAACCTTCAAGAAAAGGTACGCCATTCCACTATTTCTTAGTTTAATTGTGAATCACATTTCTTGAGTCTAAAGGAAAGTCATAGAAGTCTAGCCCACTTTCTTTCTAGGATTAGTAGGCATATCTTAGGGAGACTGTTGTGAGAAATATTACCCTACGGACAGGTTAATCTCCCCTTATCCAGGTTTTCTTTGGCTAAGACAGAATAGAGAAAGTGGACACTATCATACCTTGTTTTTCTCTATTCACACATGAAAATGAGAAGAAGGAAAGGGAAATAAGAGTGCACCTTTTGTGAAGGTTTTCCTTGTTGCTCCTTGTTTCTCTAGYATTGGATTGAGTCTTAGCTCGAACTCAATCTCCCTGCATTTAGATAGAATGATCTTCCTCTTCTACTTTTTGCACAAAGTTAGATGAAATAAAATATAACTAAATGAAACAAGCATAAAAATTCATGTGTAAAGTAAATGAGATAGAAGTATGGGAATACACCAAGATTATATTCATGAGAAACAATGGATACTTACAAACATGTTGATGTGATGCAAGMTTTCCTCCATGCTTCTTCTTTCCAGCACCTTACACTGCCTAACGATAATGAGAATGATTTTGAACTATCTCTGAATATCTCAAGAACATAGGTTTCATACCCTCAATACTCTCCACTTTACCTTTGAGTGGCCTCCTCATATAGAAAATGAAGGCCCAACCACCATGGACTATTTTAGGAGTATGGTTTCTTGGAAKATTGGTTGTTGTCATTGATGTCAACCCTAGTCACGGGTTTTGGACTGCAATATTGATGAAGGTATTTGGACATGAAGGACAATGCACATGCRGATACAACACCCATGGATGGATAGTATGCATCATGTTGTTTCCGGTGGTATGTGGCACGTCACATGGATCCTGGTTGGCACAGGGGTAGACCCATGGTTCAACGCTACAACAACACACCAACAAAACCCTAACTACCAGCCCTTTCGACAACACCTACGAAGCAGATGAAGTCTCACCTGAGGTAGAGGAAGGGGTGGTTGCAGGACTCCAGTGTCTGCAACCTTAGCTGGGACACAGATTTGTGATTGTGACACTTTAACAGAGCACTTAGTAGTTATAGTTCATCAATATTCGCCTTTAGATTATAACACAAATAAACCCTAATAACAAAACGATGCAGTATTCACATAGACCTAATATAACCAATCACTAAGCACATCAATATAGGTCAGATATAATGTTCATTCACATTATTCAGCACTAAGCTATCATATCAGATTCATCTAACATACATCAGTCCACTAAGAATTTAATCGCATCAACAAGAGAACACCCAAAACGCACAAAGAAACCACAACACAGGATATACATGGTTCACCCCCTCCCTGGGGCTATGTCCACCAACTCTTATTCTCTTTATTATATTATGTCAATCATCTACATGCATTGAGCCACAAGATCCTACTTTGCATGGGATAGGAGATCTGCACGCACTTTTCCAGATCCTCCTTCCCTGAGCTAGGTTACAGCACTAAGCCTTTACATAGTCCCTTACAATTAGTTGCACTTAGCTCTGCAAGTATTACGTAGTATGCACAAAGCGTTCAAGACCATTCACACTTAGTTCATTAGCACTAAGCCTTCATTCACTACTACTTACATCGCCTAGCTTTCTATTTATACATTACAAAATCGAACCTAAGCATGGGTAAACCCATGGGCTGACATTCTCATACCCATTACATAATCCTGAATCCCAAAAAAGGGCCCTAAAAGGGGTTGAGATCCCGCGATCTCCGCTTCGTCTTGCGCTCCACCTTCGACAGCCTGTCGAAGTCCCAAAAATAGGTCTAACATGACCAAGGATCCTCAAAACTTGGTCAAGTGCCAACAGGCCCCCAACACTCACCTGTGACTCATTCTAAGTCACTCTGCTCTAGGTATCTCTGCTTCAAAATCCCAAGCTTGGCTAGAGTTTCTTCGACTTGGTGTTTTTCCATGGCCTTCTGTTCAGCGAACTCTTGGATAAAAGCTTCATTGACAGGTCCCTCTAGGCATTGTTTTGTTGTAGTGACCACTTTCTCTAGTTCTGCTCCTCGGCCTTTGATCTCTACGAATAGTTGGCAAGCCTCATCTTGCATAGATTGGAGCCTCTGAGTCACTTCCATGAATTTTCTCTGAATGGTATGGATCTGTTGCTAGGCAGTGTGCTTCTCTTGGGATCGCTTCATCCTTTCAACAACTGACAGGGGCTTCAACTACGCCTGTATTGTTTCTTCTCGATACTTTGCCTCTTAGATCTATGACTCCAATGCCTTCAGTTCCAGATTCACAGTGAGTTTCTCATAGGTCTGGGAACTGCGATCACTAAGTTACTTACATTCCATAGTGAGGGATTTGATTTGCTCAACTACAATTCGAGTAGTTTCTTCTCTTTGATCCCTCACATCCTACGGGGTGTTGGGCACTGTGTGGAGCTCTAAGTCTGTTATTCATTGTTGTAGCTGTTGGATAGCTTCTACGAGATGCTCTACTTGATGTGGGATTCGGTATCCTTCTTGTGGCTCTAAGCATGTCACTGAGAGAAGTGCTTTGTTGACTTCTTCTTTCACTTCGAGTTGCTCTGCGAGCAACTATTATTTTTCTTGTTGAATATGTGTTTACTCTTTTTCAAACTTCATCTAGAGAGTAACCTTCTCCTGCTCTGCAAGTCAGCGTTGGTCTACAAGTACTCCCTATACTTTCTTGAAGGCTTGGGTGGCTTGTTATATTTCTTCTTGTGCATGACGAAGGTGAGCTTGAGTCACATCAGCTAGTTGGCGGAGTTGGGTTGGCTCATCTACCAACTCTAGTTCTCCTGATGGTAGGGGCGCAGTGGAAACTGCGCAACTGGACTGAAGGGCCTACTGTACCCCTCGGAGTTCGACCTCAATTCTGTCATACATTTCCTCCTACTTGGCTTCTTGTTTCTCCATGATTTCTTGTGAGGCGTCGTTTAAGGCTGTTATGATGAAGTCAAAATCATCGGTAGTGAGTATAGTCTGCATCTTGGTCATGGTGGCTCTGGATTTCTTCCGGGAAGAAGGTTTTGGGGGAGAAACCTTCCTCTTCTTCAGGGGACCGGTCTCATCTCTAGGCGATGTTACTTTGCCTTGCCTCTGCTCATCTTCTTTGCCATTTATCTCTTCTTATTCTTCTTCATCACCCCCTTGGCTGAGTGATACTGAGGCAATCTTTTTTGAGGTTCTGCTTAAGTTTTAGACCTCTTCGGTCTTCTTCCTTCTGCTGGGTCCAGGTGTATCATGTTCTTTTTGTGTGGTCTTTGGGTTGTCAGGGTCAGACATATCTGTAAGGTCTACGAGAATAAGGAGTTCTGTCGACCAGTCCTTAGTGATATCCTCAAGGTCCTCTTCTGTGAGCTTGTAGTATGACTGAAGCTCCTCCTTATGTTCGTCTTCTTGCGCTGTAATATAGATGAAGTGTCGATCTGCGCAAAACTTCATCAGGAGTCGGAACCATTGTAGGGTGTTCGGAGTTATGCGAGGTTCATCTTCGATGGATCTCTTCAGCCGGAGGTAATATGTATGAAAAACTGCATTTGAATTCCACTTCTTACTCATATCGCTCAAGTACCAGAGTATGGTGAACTTCACAAAAAGCGACTCGAATGGCTCGATGTATGGGAAGGTCGCACCTTCCGGCATTTCCCAAGCAACAAATGTGATGAGGATCAGGAGCCAGCTAAAATGGAATTCATAGCCCTGATCCTATGCTTCGCGACAATCCAGTTCAATATGATTAACTAGGTACTTCACCCAGTTCATCTATATACCTTCCCCGCACTTCCCTGCAAGGTCAATGACAAATCTTGTGACTTGCATGGGTCGGTTCTTCCTTACTAGTTTTCCTGAAATTAATTGGCATGCTAGGCGCACTGTGCCATTTTGGATGGAAGATACCTTGTAACCTCGCATCCCCTTCTCAACATCTTTGTATGTATCCTTGATATTCTATGCTAGTGTGCGATATGTGGATTTTCCTGGATAGAATTCTTGTAGATCAGGTCCTTGCAATACTCAATCCTGTGATCCTATGGATCATCATTGGATCAAATGTGATACGGCAGTCTAGCCATAAGTAGCCGCCATGGTAACATGAAAGTAGTAGCTTGAAACAAGCATTCACTTCCTGGTGCCTTCTGAAGTGTGGGATTTTCATTACATTCAGTAGGTGGACTGCGTGAGGTTCATCATCCATGACTGGGGGATTATCTTTGAATTATTCCCCTTTGTCCTGGTCAAGTATTTATATAGGGCGAGCATACTATGGTTCTTGCGATCTCTGAGGTTGAATTCGTTGAACTTCAACATTGCAATATTGTCATGTTGTGCTCTTACTATGTGTATCCCCTTCGGAAGGTATGAAGTAACCATGTTGTACTAAAAATCTCTTGGCACACTATCTCGACTCACCGCGTTGGCCAGAGACTGGATATAATCGAGAAATATGGTCGGGATCAACTTCTCATTTGCTAGGTCATATTTGTGCTTGGTTCTCTTCTCTGCTGATGG
>SNQJ01S0044700.1:11918-23534 GCA_010110895.2 Picea sitchensis | reverse complement strand
AACTCTACTCGAATAAGAAAGAAGAATAGGAGAAGTAAGGAATGTCCAAATGATGAAGAAAGAAGAAGATTGTGAGAAACTTGAACAAGAAGTTGTCTCATTGAGGAAGAGCTTAAGAAACTCTCAAGTGCCAAAAGACTTAATACATCTTGGATGCATGGGTGAAACTTCATATAAAGAAGATGCAAATACCAACAAGAAGGTTGAAGAAAGAGCTACATAGACAGTTGATGAGAAGTGGACCAGAATACCAGAAAGAAGGAATGATTACAAAAGAGATGAATATCCAAAAAGACCTCCTACCTTCAGTAATCAAAGAAGCTTCAATCAGTATGAAGGAAACTACAGAAGAGCAGATCATGAAACCAGATGGACTACATCACAAAGAAGGCCATTTACTCCAAGGTATCAAAATTTCTTTCTTGGTCATTGTTATACTTGCAAAAATTTTAGACATAAGGCAATTAATTTCAAAATCAATGAAAAGAACAAATACGCAAGAAACATGAATGGTGTAAATAGAAGATATGGAAATAATCATGGATTTTTCAACAAAATTTATAATTCATTTTCCCCATTGATGGACAAAAATATTGTATTCTACAAATGTAATTATCTTGGTCACAAAGAATGAGATTGCAGATATATGAATGAATATGTCCCTATGCCAACCACAGTATGGAGAAGGAAAGAGATTTAAAACAATGAAGATTGTCGAATAGAATTAACCATTGAAGAATGTAAAGAAGAAGATGAATGGTACATAGACAATGGATTTTATTCGCACATGACTGGGCATCAAGACAAATTCATCAGCTTGAAGAGAGGGTGGCAATGTTGCATTTGGAGATGACTCATCTACCAAAATACTTGGAGAAGGTGTAGTAGAGATTGGAAGAAAAAATGTAAAAGCAAAGAATGTCCTATTGGTTGAATACTTGAAGAATAATCTACTCATTGTTAGTAAAATGTGTGATCAAGGATACACTCTTATGTTTGACTCCCAAAAATGTAAAATTAGAGAAAATAACTCAGGAAGATTGGTTGCAACTGAAACAAGAAGAATGAACAACATATACATCCTAGACATGAAGAAGAGAGAGAATATAGAAGCCACACAAAATTATTCCAAGGAAGAAAAAGTCCCAAAGACCTAAAATAAGGATTAAGTATTATTGAGTGCCACGTGTTCAGGGGGAGCAGCCCCAAAGAAGAGAGTTACCTTTTGCCATTAAACTCAGGGGGAGAATCCCTACCCTTTGCCATTTATGTTAAAGGGGGGGATAAATTGGGATCATAATGATAGGGGGAGCATGAGTGTTGCCATCAATGACAAAGGGGGGTATTTTTGGAAGATTGGTTGTTGTCATTGATGTCAACCCTAGTCATGGGTTTTGGACCACAAGATTGATGAAGGTATTTCGACATGAAAGACAATGCATGTGCAGATATAACACCCATGGATGGATAGTATACATCATGTTGTTTCAGATGGTATGTGGCACGTCACGTGGATACTCATGGTTGAGGAGAAATGAATTTTTGAAGATGACAAAGTGAATTGAAGAAGGAAGTACATATAGGCCCTAAAGATAATAAAAGAAAAGAATTACAAAATAAGAAAGTGTCAAGTTGGCCCTAATGTTAAAAGGAAGTGACATAAATGGTATAAATACATATCATTATACATTCATTTGATACATAAGTCTAATTTCATAGGAAATCAGAAGTAAAGAAGGTCGGATTTCAAGGGAGGATGAAGTCTTTTGGTGATGTGTTCTAAGGTATGTTATTTACATGTCATCTTACCATTTTCGCTGTAACGTTTTTTTTAGAAAGATTCAGATGGTGAAATTGCTATGGTATTGAGAAGACATATCAAGGTACTTGTGGTAAAAGTTTTAGCTCTTGATTCACTATAATTATGGAGATACACTCTGTGGAAGATAGGGTTTTTGACCAGTCCTGAAGTTAGTCATAAACAGGTGTTCCAGGTAAAATAGTAATAAATTATTCATAGAGAATCCAAATGAACTAAGACCAATTTCATTGGAAATAGTATGGACTTTAGTTTCTTTTGTGCAAGTTTTAGAATTTGATGTTAAATATTGAGCGTGGGGCATTCTGTAGAAGTTTGCTCTCCTGAATAAACCAGAATTGAATAAAGTCTACCATTCTCTCTATAACTCCTTTTTGGGGAGGATTCAAGGAGTGAAACTTGGAGGAGTTTCATAGAATGCATTGAGTAATATTATCTACAGGATCAGATTATTCCAAGAATTGAAGAATTACAAAAGTTGAAGAAGTCTCGGGAAGCATTATCAGGCTCTATGTGATGGTTGGTTGATGGTGATGATTTAATGTAAATTTTTATTATCTCTCATATATTATTGAGTGGAAGGAAGGGGCAAGGATGGAGAGGTCAACCCTCTCTTGATATTGGAGGATTATATCTTCCTCTTGGAGGTTTATCCCTCCCTTTATATTTGGAAGTTGTAGCTATCTTTGGAAGTCATTACTTCCCTTGAACATTAACTATCGATTATTTCTCATATATTTTGCATGGTGTATTGTGGTGTATTGGTGTAACTCGTATACTATTGTTCATTTCTCATTGGATATAATTGAATGGTTTAAGTATAAGTTGAAAAGATTTTTAAATTGTACTTGATACTGATTCACCCCCCTCTCAGTATCAACATGGTTGAGGATATGGCTCAACTAATTAGGATCTTTAGGCTAGGATCAAATAGATAGATAGGACTCAAATCCCTTTGGCCCAAGCAAACTCCAACCTCCCGTAACCTTCCCTCAAAAAAAGGTGGAATTGGTTGTAACCAAATTGATGCTCCCCAAAATATTAGAATAGAGCGTCACTGACGCTCCCCCATAGTTGAGAAGGGATTGTCACCAAGGGACTAACACTCCCTATATATGGGCAGGGGGGCGTCAATCCTAAAAAATGGTCAAAAACTCAAGGTAAAAAGTGGTTTTTCAACCTTCAAATGATGAGTTTTCTTCACCAATTTGTCTAGGGAACATGATAGACACTTCCACATGATGAAAAAGTGTATTTAGGACTCCATGTGGTGGGTTTTCTCCCCCAATTTGTCTAGGGAACATGAACAACACTTCCACAATTGCGACATCCAATTATGACACTTAGTAAAATATAAGTGTGACACTTAGGAATGTGGAAAATCAACACCTACATAAGTGATACATAAGTGTGACACTTAGTAGAATATGATACATAAGTGTGTCACTTAGTAGTGTGGAAATTTGGTGTGTAATAGAGACCTTATTATCCACCCATGTGATCCAAGGGATCAAATTTTGCTCAAAATTAAAAGTGCTCAGAATCGCTTCAAATCAAACAAGAGTGTAGGTGTCATCGTTACGAACCCAACGCAACTCATTTGGGTTCAAACGGACATTGGGAACGAGAGATATCGCGTTCTTTTCAAAATGACAAACAGGCAAAAAAAAGGGATGCTGACTGTACAGTCTGTACGGATGTTGACGTGGCAGTCCATACGACACGTGGCAGGGCTGAGTGGTAGACAGTTGGAAGATGTGGATGAATGATATTGTGACACGTGGCAGTTTTTGGTTGGTTGTACGGTGCCACGTGGCCCAGTCATGAGCTGCCACGTGGCACCCTGTTATTGGTTGCTTGTATAAAATTTATTTGGAGTCCACCGGATTCGACCCCGTGACCTCCACCCACATCTATAGCCTTTGCAAAGTCTGTGTTGCCAATGCGCCCCGCTGTATTCCTTATTATATATATGGTTTAATATAAATTTAAGTTAGAGTTGTTGTGTGGTTGGCGCAGGGGTCCAGGCTGGGGCTTAGCCCCAGCCCCCGGTCGTATATAACTTTAACATATGACCATATGTTACACCGTATGTGCGTGGATTTATATTTGGTTTAAATGGTTATAACGCCCACCAAATGTCCATTACCTATTCGCCTTTAAAATGGAGCCCGATTTGCGTTTGCGTGTGGTCACATGAGACACATGACCTCAGCCTTGGCGGTTAGGGGCTAGGTGCACCCATAATCGTACTACAGTTCGCACCGGTTGTGCGGTTGTGCCCAGTGCTGGTTTTTTCCACATAAATGCGCGTAGGGGCTAGGTTGAGCCAACAAGGGTGCATTTTGGCGATCCAAAGACAACAAGTTTGAAGGGGGACTTCCAGGAAACCTATTTTCTTCAATTTTTGGCCAAACGAGGTGCTAAAAAAGTCCAGCTAGGGGTTTTTGGACGTTCTGGAGCCATTGGAGCCATCTATTTGGCATTTTGAGAATTGTAAAGCACATTTTTGAGCACTTTGAGAAAATAATACAAAAGATCCATTGGAAGCTAGACCAGGAGATGTAGCCCAAGAGAGGGGTGAACTCCTTTATCATTTGATGTGTTATGTGTTTTCTGTTCACTGTTTATTGTTTTTGTTTATGTGCATCTTGAATGAGTAATTTCCATAAAAGTTGTGTTGCAAATTGATCCATTTGCATTTTAACACATAAAATTTAACTTGCAAATATTTTCATGAATACAAGTCTTCTTCATTTTTAGATCACCATGAGATTTTCTACATAACATTGATGCTTCTCCATGAGTCTTTCTAGTCATTCATGCAAATATACTAGGAATTTCACCTAGAAAATATCATGTAGGCACTCGGATTTCGATAAAAATTTACAGCTGTTCTGCCACATCCGACCTGGTCGGATTTTCATAAAAATTTCCGTGGTGGATTGTTTGAAGTATAGATGAAATTATGAAAGTAACATTAAAATATTTAAATGTATCAGGGGTGGTGTCGCTTTTGGTTATTGTGTAGGTCTCATAGTTGTCTTTGAGGAATCCTGAGGTCGAGAGTTCGAGCCTCTCTCACCCCAATTTTGTGCTTTGGAGTTCTAATTGAACAAGGATTCTGTGGCACCGAAAACATAAAGTTAAGACTCATGGGTAGGACTTCGTAGAGTTCATGTAAATATGAAATAAGCAAATCTAGGGAATGAAGTTTTTTTTTGTTTTTTTGATGAGCTTAGATTCATTTTAACTTTAGATTTATCAAGTGTCTATTTCTAATTGAACAAGGATTCCCTGGCATCAAAAACCTGAAGTTAAGACTCACGGGTAGGACTTCGTAGAGTTCATGTAAATATGAAATAAGTAAATCTAGGGAATTAAGTTTTTCTTTGTTTTTTGATGAGTTTAGATTCATTTGAACTTTGGATTTATCAAGTGTTTTAAAAGTGTTTTTAGATGCATGCACGTTTTTTAGCATTGCTAGATGCATTTTAATTTAATGGTATCAAAAAATTTCTATTGGGCTAAGTAGTGGGGGCACTATAGAGAGGTATCAAAGCCATGGTTTCAACACCAAACATGTATGAGTCTGTTATGGTAGATAAAGCTTTAATTTGTGTGGAATTTGGGTGAGAATCAAATTCACCTAGCTTGAGAAACCAGGGTCAAAACCCTTTGAAATTCATTTTTTGTATGATGGTTGTTGTTTTGTGGGGGTCGATTTTGCCTCTAAGTCATTGAATTCAGCTTATACGGCTGATTCGGGAAGTTTTTGTGATGGTCATGGCGGTCATGAGCTTGAAAACGTAGAAATCAACTATGTGTCGAAAATTTCCCAAGCCGCAAATACAGTGTGTATCAGTGAACAAAAAAGATCTTTAAGTCATTGACAAAGGGCATATATCAACAAATAGAAAATATCTTAAGTCGTCGATAACGGGCATGTATCGACCAACAAAAAATATCTTAATTCACTGATAAAGGGCATGTTTTGATGAACACAACATATCTTAAGTTGTTGATAAAGGGTGTGTATTGACGAGCATAAAATATTTTAAGTCACATGATAAAGGGCATGTATCAGTGAGCATAAAAGATTTGAAGTCGTCAATACATCAATGGGGAAAGTGTTAAAAAAATAGAGAGGATTACAGAGCAATAAAATAAAATAAAACAGATGCGAAAATAAAACACATAAGATACTATTGTAGGTGAATCCCCCTGCAAACAAGTGGATGCCCTCTTGGTCTCTAGACTCCTAAGGCCATGACAAAAAAGTGCTTAACATGGACACTGACTTCCTTTTATATCTAATCAAACTAATAAATGAAAGATAAGGGGAAAGACATGTACCTTATTAGCGAGGTTTGTCCTTGCAAAGTCTTGGTTGAGCTTCGATCTTGAGCTCCCTGATAGATCATGTAGGACAAACAAAGATACAATGGACTTCCTACTCTGCTAAGATTAGATCAAATATAGATCCATATACTGTAGACAAACTCATATGGAACAAGCATAAGTTTGAAAGAAACAGGCCAAGCATTGATTATATTAATGAGAACAAGTAAAAGTACTTGCAATCCTTTGAATGAAGGTGCAGCAGCTTCTTCCAGTTCTCCTTGTCCAACCCCTTTGCTCAAGTAATCACCACTGATTTCTTTGATGATATCTCACTCATGAGATCATAAGTTTCACATCTCCAATGTTTCCCATGTACCTTTCACCATGAGAAGGCCTGCTTATATAACCTTGGAGAGGTCTAACCACTTGACATATATTTGGGATAAGTTGAGGATTCCTCTCCTTCAGTTGAGGATATTCCCTAAGATCATTCCTTGACCATCTATTTGAATCCAACCACCTTCAGGAATTGAGGGATTGTTCCCTGATTTTCCTCAACAAACCTAAAATTTGCTAAAAAAAGGGTAGCGCTCCCCTAAAAGGGTGCACAGGGTGCTCAAACACTCCCCCAAAGAGGCTCAGGGAGCACCAACACTCCCTAACAGTGGGTAGGGGAGATCTCCTCTCCAAAATTAATTTTTTAGTGGTTCTTTCAGTGTCAAAAGGTTTGTACTCCCTATCAAGTGACTTCTCTTCTTCAAAACTAGTCTTTGTGGTCTCTTAAGTGTCTTTGTGATGTTGATAGAGGCACGACATGGGCAAGATGGCAGTATGATGTTTATGACACTTGCAACACTTGTGGTCAAGATGTGACACTTGCGGACAAGATGCGACACTTATAACACGTGTAATGATGACACTTGCGACACTATTGAAGTGAGTAATTTTGATGTGTAACAGATTGCCCCCCAAATTATGAAGTTAGAAGATGATGATGACTGAAGTACTTTGTATACTTTTTCAAGCAAGGGTATGGACGTAGAGAAACCAGAAAAAGATGCACACAACCATCAAACAAATATTATGACATGTTTCAAAACCCAAGGTAGGCATACCTATGCTTGAGTGATAAAGACTTTTTAGGTATGGCCGCCATAAAATACACCGTGGATCCATAATTACATTGATAAAAGGTATAGCCATTGAAGATACAATGTGGATCTATACTCCCATGACCTGAACTGATCGTAGCCATGAAGAATACACAGTCGATCTACGAAATGACAAGACATAGCCATGACCAATACAAAGTGGATCTATGTAATAGTATATGTGTCATAGGTCAAAAGAACTCCTTCGCAACCTAAGAAAAGTATGCATAAGAGTGAAAACTCAACCCAGGGTCTTCTTACCGATCCCGATGTAGTACGAATCTAACCATGTGAATAGATGTCCTGATGTCGAACATGGCAGAAACCACTTGATTACTGGTCAATGATGTAAATCGTTAACAAGTGCGAGGGAGATCACCATTGATGTCAATGATTCCCAAGGTACTCTAGTACATTCCAACGAGTGTGAATGGATGAGTTGAAGTCAAATATCCATGGAATCATTCGATCAGGGGTCAATAATGTAAACCCACTGTCGAACACGAGGAGGCCTGCCTATGAGGCATGCAGGTCCCAAGGTACTAACTGGTTTCTAAGTCTAGTTCCCAGATAATGTGCTGAAGTCGACAGGAATAGACTTGTCGAAGGAGGGCCTTGAAGTATTCCCCATCAATGACACGAAATGGTCACAGATATGTAATTGGTAGATCAAATGAACATGGACTGACATGGGTATTGAAACAAGATATTTTTTATGGCTGACTCTCGAGGCAGATACTTCCCTTGAACACTGAGGCACAACAGTAGAAACTTGACATGGACCAAAACATGATAATGCATTGGATATAGTGACTTTCGTCGAGTGACCCAAAAGAGTAAAAGAAACTCAGAGGATTGGCTCAGTGCAGAGGTTCAGCAGATTTAAAATGCGTGTAAAGACAAAGTGTCGTGTTCAAGGGCGACCGTAAGAGCTACTGGTAGTGTTCTCAAAAACTGTTGGGCTTGCTTCTTTCAATTTTTCCCCCATCCAGATAGACGAGTACCTCTTTTTAATTTAATGAGCTCGAGGAGGGTAACACATGCTTGATGTAACTCACCTTTGGTAAGTTCCTCTTCCTTTGTTTAATGAACTAGAAGAAGTAAGGGTTCAGTCTCATATGAGCCCTTCAATGTATGATTGTTTAACGAGTTCAGAGAAGGTAAATTCGATTGTTTTTCATATTTAGAGAGTCTGAAAATGACTTAAAGATTACTCCAATGTTGTCCTTTTTCATAATGTTAGTCTCACAAGGCCGATAAAGAGATAAATTATCACTCAAAAGATGCCCTTTCAAACCTTATAATGAGTGGGAAAGGAAGAAAGATTACTCGGCAATCTTTTCATGTTTAGAGAGTCTGAAAAGAGCTTAAAGACGACTCCAAGGGGTTCCTTTTTCATTTAACCATGCGGGTCCAAGAAAGAGATAAAATTTTACCCGGTTGCATTCTCATGTATTTACAAACACGAGAAAGAACAAATACTAAGCTCGGTATGCCCCCATCTTGAAAGCTGGGGGATTAACTCCAGAATGATCATCAAAGACTGGAGACATGCCCTCCAAGCTTCAATTCATTCACCGACTTTGAGGTTGACACCAATTTCTCTACTAGATGGAGAGAAAGGATAAGGGTGGATGAAATGAAGCTTCAAGAGAGGTGACTGTTTCATTTTTTAACGAGCTTGCTACAGAGAGGAAAACTATGCTCAAAGCTTTTGTTTCAATTTTTAACGAGCTTGCTACAAAGAAGAGAAAATATGCTCATGACCTCTGTTTCATTTTTTAACGAGCTTGCTACAGAGAAGAGAAACTATGCTTGTGACCTCTGTTTCATTTTTTAACGAGCTTGCTACAGAGAAGAGAAACTATGCTCGTTAAACTCTCTTTGATCATGGCTTCCAAGAGAAAAATGATCTGGAAGGACACCATGTCAAGGGACAAAAATTGGTCGTGGCTTCCAAGAGATCTTCACTAGATGGAAGAAAATCGCTCTGGAAGGAACACAGGTTGAGGGTTGTGACAGGGGTAAGGAGATCAGGCTCCAATAGCCCTACCGAAGAGATCACCATGTCAACTACTGAATTCAAATCATCGGAAGTCGAACGCATGGGAGATGATGGAAAATCAACATCAGGAGGGGAGATAGAGTGTATACCTTCCAGAATTTCTTCATGAGGAGGAAAAAAAGAGGATCGATGATGGTTATCATCCCGAGGTAGCTCTTCAATGATAAACATTTCCATAATAGATTCATTAGAGGGAAATGCACATGATAGTTATTCAATGCCATCACGGGGAAATGCAGACGAAAAGGAACTTAACCGTGATGGCATTGAATAACTATCATGTGCCAATAGATGTTGGTCATCCGAAGAAGGATAAGTGGATTGGATAGAAACATATGATGTTTCGGCTGGACTAAATGGCATAGTGTCACCTAGTGCATCGAATTCCAACGAACTAGGTACAATCCAAGGGTCAGATGATTCCAAAGATTGATAAGTTGTGATCGAAATCATATCAACGGTGGCAATATGATGTGTAGTTAGTGGAAGTGGTATACGGAAGGTATCCATAAGGATAGAATATTTTAGCAAGCCAACACCAATGCTTTCATATGTGATATTGTGGTCTCCCAAGAAAGGAATGTTGTTGGTAGCGGGAGTGTGAGCATTGGTCATAACACTCACCACTAAAACATAAATAAATACAACTTACATATTGTATACATTATAATTAAACCATAAGAATTAAAAATACTTAAATAACACATTTCTAAATTCAAAAGGATGAGTGCAAGGTTACATACTACAGTGATCGTTCTATGACATGTATTCCTACAAATCTTATTTCACAATGTTCCATATGGGTTTTATGGCATGGAATCTCCCTCGACCTACTCACCAAACTTGTCCTTCACATTTGGAAATTTCTAAAAAGACAACTTTATTTTGCCACATTGTTGCCGACGCACGCTCCCTACACAACCCACAGGTTGGAAGGTCCACGTCGACGCAAGATATTTCCTTTTTCCACGGCCCGAAGAACTCTAAATGGCTCTTCTATTTCCCTATCGGGAAATCTGCACCCACAACAACTCTCACGGGATCCCCTCTTTGCACTCGGGAGATCGAACTTCGCAACTTCACGAGGTCAGTGGTCGAGCATTGGTCTTGAATCCCCAAAACCCGACAACCAGTCAACGTTGACCTTTTCCTTTTCCTATCGGGATTTCCCCTATCGTGATTTCAGCGTTTGCGATGTCAAACAACTTGTCTTGCTGACTCCCAAATCCTGATATGTTGAAACTCTGACACACTCGTGTGGTTGACCTTTCAACGGTCCTTCACTCCATCGGCACTTTGGGGTTCGCAATATCGTGAATCCAGATGTAATATGTTCAGGACTTCTCGCCACGAAACCCCGATATGGCATGCCACCTATTCACCTCGCTGACTCCGTTGTGGCCCCACACAAATCCTCTTATCTCTCGAGATATCGTGTTTCATGATATCGCGATTCCTGTTGCAATACTTATGGGACTTCAATCCACGAAACCCCGATATGACCAACCACATGTAAATCCAACGGCCTCTGTGGCTTGGATCTATGGTCCTTCCTCTCCTGAGCTTAGAACCTCTTGTGAATACTCACAGTATCTCCCCTGCTCCTTCGCTAAATCTAACGGCTCACGGAAATTCGCGGATTCTCCTCTGGGAATTCTAATTGTCCATTCTTTCCTGATGATTTATACAAAATGAACCAAGTATTCCTTCGTGAAAACTTGTCCACCCACACGCAAACCTACGACACCTTCTTAATTCTTCCTGGTACAATTTCTCTGCATTTCCCTTCAACAGTTTTGAAGGCTCTTACCTTCCTGAGCTTTTCCATGACTTTGTGTATTCTGGAAAACCCTTTTGCTCGCACCCTTTACGGCAACCTTCAAACACCTCCAAGTGTTTGAAATACTTTGACTCTGTGCACACCTGCAGCAACAGTATTTCAATACTTCGCTTAGGTTCGCAACCCTAAGACTTCACTCGCCTGCGCACTCCTTGCACGACTCCTATGCCTAACCGCACTTCTGCGTGAATGAGAACAAAAGCTAAACTACCTGAGTCCTTTGTCAACGCACTCCTTGCAGACACTTCAACTGCACTCCTTGCAGGAACTCTGGCTCAGATAGAGAAACAATTGAAACTCATTTCCTACTTCCTTTCCGACTTCAAACTCAAACATGAAATCATATACACGGCATATAAAGCAAATGCATAATGTTAGGACCACATATTGTACCCTT
>SNQJ01S0044699.1:70166-107682 GCA_010110895.2 Picea sitchensis | reverse complement strand
GAATGTGTAGTTATGAAACCATTTTTAATTCTTTTGGTAAGTTAATTGATAGCTACGGGGTTAGAAACCCAATGGATCTGGTGGTAGGCTTCCCATCCATTTTTTTGGCAGACGTGATTTGGCATACGATTAAACTTGTGAGGACAATCTCTACAAATGCAAAACCTCCACTATACACTAAAAAATGGTATTCAAAAAACCAACTACTTATGGAGACATATGATAGAAACGTTGGGCTCCAAAATAAATTTAGGTTTTGTCGAAATGACATATTTTAATAATAGAAACAGGCTAAATCACTCGCACACCCTCTGAAAGGAATGAGAAACCTCAAAAACAAAGGAAACTCACACCCAATGAGAAACCTCAAAAACAAAGGAAACTCAATAAGTTTACATAGAGCAATATATCGCAACCTGCTGCACTTGTTTAAAAATACTATGAAAAAATATTTACAATTATATAATATCACATCTTTAATGGTTATATTGTATCTAGACTGTTTTGGAAAGGAATTAAAATATTGACAAATTCCACTTTTATACATAAAGGGTAAGAAACAATAATTGCAAGTACAATTATTATTGAAATCTTAATGATAAAAGTTACATTTATTTGAAATGGACAACCACCATAATATATAAATAAAATTATAAATTTTGAAAAATAATTACAAGTGTAATTATTATTGAAATTTTAATTATAGAAATTACATTTATTTGAAATGGACAACCACCATAATATATAAATAAAATTATAAATTTTGAATAAATAGTTGAAAGTGTAACTTTTAATGTTTATTTGAAAAATTTGTAATTCATTTAAAAGTATTATTGAAATTTTAAATATGATTAATATTAAAAATTATCTTAAATTAAATTATAATATTATAAAAATTTAAATGTTTAATCCATAAAAAAAAATATATTAAATTATGATATTATAACAATTTACATGTTCAATTAAAAAAAAAAATTTAGGGATATTTTTATATGATTGATTATTTGATAAGTTTGTAGGAAATCATATTTTGTGAATGGCATTTTACATTCTAGAACATTTAAAAGTATTATTAAAATTTTAAATTGAATGATGATTAATATTAAAAAATATCAAATTGAATTATGAATTATAAATCATTTAAAATATTATTAAAATTTTAAATTGAATAATAGTTAATATTAAAAAAATCTCAAGATGAATTATGAATTGAATTATAAAAATTTGCATGCTTAAATTATAAAAAATATAAAAATATAAAAAATTATTATGTTATAACAATTTGCCTGTTTAATTTATTAAAAAAAATTAAATTTAAAAATACTTTTATAAAAATTTACATGTTTAATTCCCAACAAAATATTAAATTTAGGGATACTTTTAGGTTAATGATTTGAGGAGAGATACTCAGTATTTTATTTTTTTCTTCGACGAATATCTAAACTCGAGGATGTTTTGATTTAAAATATTTTATAAAATATAAATTGATGTTTATTATATTTTTTTATTTTTAAATGAATGGATATTAAACTTATAAAATTTTCTAATATTATTGTTTTGATATAGTTTAAACATTCTACATTTTTATTTATTTGTGATCATTTTTTTTTACGAGTTTTGTCTAAATTTTGACACCGTATTGATTTTAAAAATCACTAAAAATTCCTCTATTTCCACTTTATTATTAACTCAATTTTTATACCATACCTTAAACGATGTCTCAATTTATAATGACTTATTTTCCTTTATTTAAACATTTTGTCCCTTTTCTTAAAAAGACGGGCTATGACGGTGCTTCTCTGTTTGTGTTCATCCAAATAATATGAACACACAAACGTCCATTGTTGTTTTTAGTACGAGCATGACAATTATTTATTCTCAATAGTGCATGTGAACCTAGACAAGGGTCCATAATATGGATGAACCAAAGAAGCAATTTCCAATGGGCTGATAAGTGGATTCACACATATAGTGTTATATAGTGATGATAGAGACCTAGTACTATTGGGCGTAGGGGTTGACATTGTGGTGGATTTCCTAATTATGGTCCAATTTCAGTGTATGGGTTTGGGCCTATGTCTGGGACAAAATGTAAATGTCAATGTCAATGATGTAATGAATATGGAATTGGATTTTGGGTATAGGAGAATTTTTTTAATTAAATACACTTTTTATAATAAATAAAAAATTGTTAATAATATTTATAATGAATTTAAATATTAATAAATTTATACTAAATCATTCTAAAAAGGAATATAATATAAATATTATATTTATATTAATATAATACTTAAAAAAGGAATCGTTCTCTTTGTTGAAATTCTATATACTAAATTTCATATTCTTATTATAAAGTCCATGATACAACCTTTTCCAAAATCATTCGCTTTCTTAAAGTTTTAAACACCAAATCTCATATCTTTATAGTAGAATCCATAATAAAAACCTTGTTGAAAATGTTGATGTTAACCCTAACATCTCAATAGCAAAATCATTCGCTTTCTTAAAGTTTTAAACACCAAATCTCATATCTTTATTAAACACCAAATCTCATATCTTTATAGTAGAATCCATAATAAAAACCTTGTTGAAAATGTTGATGTTAACCCTAACATCTCAATAGCAAGTGAAGATGAGAGCCACATCCCCTCAATTCAACATAACCCTTTTTTGCTTTGAGTTGTGAGGTCATAGTGAAATATTTAATAGAAACCTAGTGAATAAAAATATAAGACAATACTATTTAATGTTTTTCATTTATAATAAGAGCCATGAGGTTGCAATGTCTACGTTCCCTTGCTTAATAAGTTTTTTTGTTTTTTGTTTTTTGTTTTTTAATTTTTAAACTATTGTTTTAAATGTGGTACAACTCATTTTACATTTCACAAACCATTGAACATTTGTATAGCTACTTGGTCATTTCATTCAACTTCCCTTAATGTTAAAACATAAGGAGATGATGTAATACTTGACTATTAGTAAAAGCCTACACAGTGATTCAAGTGAAAAAGAAACATATTCTCACATTTGAATTTATTAGTTTCTCTTCCTTAGGAAAATTCATTGGGTAATGTTGCAACTAATTGTCAGGATTGTATAGAATTTTATTTCTATGCTCAAAAATATTGGAGATAAGCTTTCCTAAATATCCATAATTTTGATGAGTTAACAATTCAATAAAGTTGACATTATTACACAAAATTTGAAATTGAAATATAATGTAGATGTACATAAAACATTTTTAATTAAAAAGTACTTTTCATGATCCAACTTCATTTTTTCATACCATGGTGTTTTAAAAATTATGTGTCATACAAAATTTTAGTTGTGTCTAGTACAAAACATGAAATTACTACATACTATGAGCATGTGCTTGAAAAAAATACTCAGAATGTAACTTTTTTTGTAAATTTGACACATATATATATAGACAATAGACAATGTGTTGGCCCTTGACCAAGTTTTGAAGATCCTTGGTCACTTTTGACCCCTTTTTGGGACTTTGACAAGCTGTCGAAGGCGGAGCGCAAGTCGAAGCAGAGATTGCGGGATCTTGGCCCCCTTTTAGGGCCTTTTGGGTTTTGGGCTTATGTAACGGGTATGGGGATGTCGGCCCATGGGTTTACCCATGTCTAGGCCCTTTTGTAATGTATAAGTAGATGTCTAGGAAATGTAAGAGGAGACAATATGTGCATATGTGTGACGTTGTGCTAAGTGCAAGTGATATTTATAAATGCTTTGTGCATGTTGTGTTGGACACTTGAAGAGCTAAGTGCAAGTGGATGTAAGAATCTTGTGTAGATTGTAAGAGAGATTTGTGTTGTAACCTAGCTCGAGGAAGGAGGATCTGGTGGAGTGTGCGCAGATCTCTTGTCCTATGCGGAGTAGGATCTTGTGGCTCTGTGCATGTAGATGATTGACAGAAGGCAATAAAGAGAAGAAGAGTTGGTGGGTGTAGCCCCAAGTTGGGGGTGAACCACACATATCATGTGTTATGGTTGCTTTGTGCATTATGGTTGTTTTATTGCTCATATGATTTATGCTTAGTACAATAATGTATGTTTAGTTGTATCTGATACGATGGCTTAGTGTTTGGTGATGTGAATGAGTACCGGATCTGGTCTATTTTGATGTGCTTAGTGCTTGAATGTGTTGGATCTTGTTGAATACTGCATTGCTATGTAATTAGGGTTTATCTGCGTTGTAAACAAAGGCTAGATACTAAGGACTGATAACTACTAAATGCTCTGTTAAGGTATTGTAATCACATATCTGTGTCCCAGCTAGGTTGCAGACATCTGAGTCCTGCAACCACCCCTGCCTCTACCTTGAGTGAGACTTCATCTGCTTTGCAGGTGTTGCCGAAAGGGCCGGTAGTTAGGGTTTTGTTGGTGTGTTGTTGAAGCATTGAACCCTGGGTCTGCCCCTGTGCCAACAAATGGTTCCGTTGTCAGGACTTGAAACTGTGATTGTTGGGAACTGAAGAAAAGATGAATCTCTGTGCATAGATCTATTGCCCTAGTACGCAGTACTCTACTTGACTTGCAAAGCTCTGTACTAAGAAAAGAGGCAGATCTGAAATATTTATGCTCTGATAAAGGTAAGAACAGTGAATTTTTTTTATTGAAGAGATAAGATCTGAAAGCTTTGTGCTCTGTTAAAGGTAAGATAAGTGGAAATTTTTGTTTCGAAAGTATGGATCTACGTATGTTTGATAAATTTTGTCCTAGTCTGAAAAATAGGGCACAATTAGAAGAAAGAAGATTTGATATGAGTAGAATTGATAGAAATTGTGAAAGATATGTTATTCCTATGCATAGAAAGTATTTTTGGACTAACAAATGGATGAAGGATCCTAGGAAGAATTTTTTGCAGGTTAGCCACCATGATCCTAGTGCACAGTACAAGAAAGGTTGGGGATCATTTAAGACAAAAAGAGGATTAACTCTTTGTTACAGTTGCAGAAGACCGAGACATCTTGCTAAGGCATGCCCTGGTAGAAAAACTAGTTGTCTTTGTTGTAAAGATATGGACAATGAAGTTCTGGATTTCCCTATAATGATTGCTAAGGTTGAAAGAATGAATATGAGACAAGAAAACCCTGAGGAAGACCAAGAAACTGAGACCATGGAAGAACCCCAGAAAGAATCAGATACTGTATTACTACAAATGAAAGAAACCCTGAATGACCACAGAGATATCAACTTATCAGAGATCTTCAAAGAAAAAGAGTGCATAGAAAAAATAATAGGAGACTTTGACATAGACTGTGTTATGGATGAGGAAACACAAGTGAATATCATGATAGAAAGAACCTGAATTTTTTTGGGAAATACTGCTATGATTCCTTCATTGGGAGGAATAGGATTATTTAGAAGAAAGTTGACAACCTTATGTGGAAGACTTACCCAGACATCTATAACTGCTCATGGAACTTCGACAGAGGAAGAATTTGAGGTTGTTAAATTTATTTAGAACAATGCCCCATTTGCTATGTTACTAGAAAAAAACAGGATTGAGAAAGATCAGACCCGAAGAAAAGAAGAGGAAGCTCTAGAATAGAAAAAGAAATACCTAAGAGACTTCATGGCTAAGAGAATACCACACTTATTGAAAGAACAAGAAAACCAGTCAAAGCTACTGAGCACCAGAAATCTGGATGTCGAAGTTGAAAGAACACAAGAAGACTTGAAACACCTGTCTATACAGGAGAGTAGAGCACCTACCCCAGACAGAGAAGAAGTATTTCCCTTGAAACTTAGGAAAGACCACCAACATTGCGAAGTTACTATTCCAAGAGGAGATAAGAATTAGAATGGAAAGAGGAATACCGAGACACGGATCACAGGGAAGAAGGCTAGAAAGCTCAGCAAGAAGAAAGCAAAGTTAGAGAAGTTACAGGAAGTTCCAGAGAAGACTTCGCAGAAGGAAGGTCTCCAGAATTTGAACTTCGTCGAAATATCAGAGCAACTCAGATTGGCACTTCGCCACGGCAGAGCAATATAACCATTAGAGGCATTATGAACGTTAGATTGTCCTTCCCGAATGGTTAAAACAACAATTATGATCAGAAAGCTCGTCATCGGACTGTTGGGACCACACCGTAATGGACATAACTACATTGATGAAGGCTTCTTGTCCATTGGAGGGATCTGTTACATCACTGTCTACTTATTTCATCGATTTTTTATCCAAGCGAACTCGTTATTGTCGGGTTGTGTTTACTGAGACTTCGCCACCTGTTCCATTACATTGAGTGTTTGTTAATCAAATTGAGTTTTCCAATCTCAAGCATGCATGTCGGACAAACTTAGCATCGTAGAAAACTCTGTCAAAGAAGTTCTAATCGAACTTATGGATGAGAAGGTGATGTATGTCGGAATTCAAGCTTCATCGACGAGAGGAGTGCAAGCCTACCCCTAGACTACTTGCGGATCCAGACTATCCCGAGCTGCAGCTGAGAAAGGAACCAAGCATCGAGATGACTTGGAAAACGCGAAGTTAATCCCATCCATCCTTCCCGACTACATCCCGCCTCTGGTCATCACGGTGAATCGTGACAGTGTCCCCAGGGACTTTGACTACACCCTGATTACTACATACCTCCCAAAGGGGATATACACAGGCAATCCTCAAAAGGATAAGATTCTGACATTGAAGATCAACGACTTCAACTTGGGAGACCGTAAGAACTTTAGCATGCTCGCACCTCACAAATATTTGACTAGAACAAAGGGGAAGAAGTCGAGGATAATCCCCCAACCATGGACTATGGACCTCGCGCAATCCACCATCCTGAACTTAATGACGATACCCCATTTTGGAAGGCACCAGGAGGTTAACGTGTGCGTTAAGCTCCTGCTTTCGTGCTTCCATGGCGGTTATTTTTGGCTAGACAGATGCATCACCGTCAATCTGGCGCTGATCCATAGGATCACCAGATTGAGCATGCAAGGACCAGACCCACAAGACGTTTACCTAGGAAAGGCTGCATACTGCGCCTTGGTGTAGAAGATTAAAGATATATATGTTGATGTGGAGAAGAGGAAGCGAGGCTACAAGGTAGCCTCCATCCAGAATGGCACAGTGTAACTCGCTTTCCAGTTGATTACTGGTAAGCTCGTAAGAAAGAACAGACCCACGTAGGTCATGGGGTTTGTTGTTGACCTCGCATGAAAATGCGTGGAGGGGCTACAAATGAACTGGGCAAGCTACTTAGTGATTTGGTTAGAACAAGAGTGTTGCAAAGCTCAGGATCAGGGCTATGAGTTCCACTTTAGTTGGTTGTTAATCCTCATCACGTTCATATCTTGGGAGATGATGGAAGGTGCGACCTTCCTTGAAATAGAGCCATCTGAACCCTTAGCCGCAAAGTTCACCATGCTCTAGTATTCGAGCGATATGGGAAAACAATGGCAGTCAAACGTGGTGTTCCACACCTACTACCTGCAGTTAAAGAGGGCTATTGAGGTTGTCCCTCGTATAACACCGAACACCCTGCACAGGTTCAGGCCATTTGTGAAGTTCCATGCAGATAGACATTTTATCTATATCATTGCGTGTGGAGACGAACACAAAGAAGTACTATAGAGTTACTACAAAATTACAAAGGAGGACCTAGAAGAAATAACTAAGGAATGGCCCACAGAGCTCCTTATCCCAGCTGACCCCACAGAACTCTCTGACCCTGAACTAATCGAAAGCCCGATGGTCACTCGTGAAGGGTACGATACACCTGGAACTAGCAGAAGGAAGAAGACAGAAGAGGTCCAGAAGCTGAACAACACATCATAAGAGATTGCTTCAGAATCACCTAGAGGAGGAGGTGATGACGAAGTAGACAAAGAAGAGAATAATGGAGAAGGAGACAAGGAGAAGCAAGGTGAAGTAACAATGCCACAAAATCCCCTTGATGACGCAGAGCCATCTAACAAAAGAAAGGTTTCTCCCACGAAACCCACATTGCGGAAGAAGTCAAAAGCTAGTAAGACCAAGATGTAGACTATGCTCACGCTCGATGACTTCGACTTCATCATCACACTTGTATCAGACGCCTTGGAAGATCTTTTGCAGAGAAATGAAGCCAAGCAAGAGACCATGTATGAAAGGCTTGAAGCAGAGCTGAGAGGGGTATGAAAATCCCTCCACTCCAGCCGCGCAGTGTCCACTACGCCCCCACCATCAGAAGAACCAGAGTTGGGAGATGAGCTTACCCAACTTTGTAGAATAGTTGATGCGACCGAAGCTCACCTTCGTCGCGCACATGAAGAAAACGAATAAGCCACAGTGGCCCTTAAGAAATCACAAGAGGAAGTGATAGAGAAATGTCGAGTTGCGCAACAGGAAAATGATGACCTACAAACAAAGTTCTAAGAGGAGAGAGCGTAGATCCAGAAAGAGAAGGAACAACTACTCATGGAGAAGGTTGGAGTAAAAGAAGCAGTCAGCAGAGCACTTCGCTTTGTGATGGGCTTAGAGAAAAAGGAAGAAGACCCAGTGGAGCACCAAGTATCAAAGCTTGTTGAAGCCATCCAACAGCTTCAACAGAGAATAGTAGATCTAGAGCTACACACAGTACCAAGTACTCTGCAAGATGGGCGAGACCAAAGAGAAGCCACTGCCCGGAGCGCAGTTGAGAGGATCAGAGCATTATCTTTGGAATGTAAACAACTTAGCAGTAGAAATGCGCAGATTTATGAGCGACTTACTGAGGACCCTGAACTGAAGACATTGGAATCAAAGCTCCAGGAGGAAAAGCAGCAAGCAACGACAGTACAGGCGTAGTCGAAACTCTTGTCAGCAGTTGAGAGGATGAAAAGGTCCCAGGAACAACGCACTTCTTAGCAGCAGGTCTATACCATACAGAGAAAAGTCATGGAAGTGACTCAGAGGCTCCAACCAGTCCAGGATGAAGCTTTCCAACTATTTGAGGAAATTGAAGGCCAAGGAGTAGAGCTGAAATAGGTAGTCATTGCAGTCAAACAAATCTTGGAAGAACCTGTGAACGTGGTAGTTATTCAGGAATTCGTCGAGAAGGAGGCCCTGGCGAAGAAGCAGGTCGAAGCAGCTCAAGCCAGGATCGAGGATTTTGAGGCGGAGCTACCCAGATCAGAGTGACCCAGGACGAGTCACAGGTGAGTGTTGGGGGCCTATTGGCCCTTGACCAAGTTTTGAATATCCTTGGTCACTTTTGACCCCTTTTTGGGACTTCGACAGGCTATTGAAAGCGGAGCACAAGTCGAAGCAGAGATCATGGGATCTCGTCCCCCTTTTAGGGATTTTTGGGTTTTGGGCTTATGTAATGGTTATGGGGATGTCGGCCCATGGGTTTACCCATGTCTAGGCCCTTTTGTAATGTATAAATAGATTTCTAGGCAATGTAAGAGGAGACAATATGTGCATGTGTGTGATGTTGTGCTAAGTGCAAGTGATAGTTACAAATGCTTTGTGCATGTTGTGTTGGACACTAGAAGAGCTAAGTGCAAGTAGATGTAAGAAGCTTGTGTAGATTGTAAGAAGGATTTGTGTTGTAACCTAGCTCGAGGAAGGAGGATCTGGCGAAGTGCACGCAGATCTATTGTCCTATGCGAAGTAGGATCATGTGGCTCTGTGCATGTAGATGATTGACATAAGGCAATAAAGAGAAGAAGAGTTGGTGGACGTAGCCCCAGGCTGGGGGTGAACCACGTATATCATGTGTTATGGTTTCTTTGTGCATTATGGTTGTTTTATTACTTATAGGATTTATGCTTAATACAATAATGTATGTTTAGTTGTATCTGATATGATATCTTAGTGCTTGGTGATGTGAATGAGTACCGGATCTGGTCTATTTTGATGTGCTTAGTGCTTGAATGTGTTGGATCTTGTTGAATATTGCGTTGCTTTGTAATTAGGGCTTATATGTGTTGTAAACAAAGGCTAGATACTAAGGAATGATAACTGCTAAATTCTCTGTTAAGGTATCGTAATCATAGATCTGTGTCCCAGCTAAGTTGCAGACATCTGAGTCCTGCAACCACCCCTGCCTCTACCTCGGGTGAGACTTCATCTACTTCGCAGGTGTTGCCGAAAGGGTCGTTAGTTAGGGTTTTGTTGGTGCGTTGAACCATGGGTCTGCCCCTGTGCCATAAAATGGTTCCGTTGTCGGGACCTAAAACTGTGATTGTTGGGAACTAAGGAAAAGAGGAAGCTATGTGCGTAGATCTATTGCCCTAGTACGCAATACTCTACTTGACTTGTGAAGCTCTGTACTAAGAAAGGAGGCATATCTGAAGAAAAGAGGTAAGATCTGAAAGCTTTGTGCTATGATAAATGTAAGAACAGTGAATTTATTTTATTGAAGAGAGAAGATCTTAAAGCTTTGTGCTCTGTTAAAGGTAAGATAAGTGGAAATTTTTGTTTCGAAAGTATGGATCTACATGTGTTTGATAAAAAAAATCCTAGTCTGAAAAATAGGGCACAGTTAGAAGAAAGAAGATTTGATATGAGTAGATCTGATAGAAATTGTGAAATATATGTTATTCCTATGCATAGAAAGGATTTTTGGACTAACAAATGGATGCATGATCCTAGGAAGAATTTTCTGCAGGTTAGCCACCATGACCCTAGTGCGCAGTACAATAAAGGCTGGGGATCATTTAAGCTAAAGAGAGGATTAACTCTTTGTTACAGTTGCATAAGACCGGGACATCTTGCTAAGGCATGCCCTGGTAGAAAACCTAGTTGTCTTTGTTGTAAAGCTATGGACCATGAAGTTCTAGATTGCCCTAGAATGATTGCTAAGGTTGAAAGAATGAATATGAGACAAGAAAACCTTGAGGAAGACCAAGAAACTGAGACCATGGAAGAACCCCAGAAAGAATCAGAGACTGTATTACTACAAATGAAAGAAACCCTGAATGACCACAGAGATATCAACTTATCAAAGATCTTCAAAGAAAAAGAGTGCATAGAAACAAGAATAGGAGACTTCGACATAGACTGTGTTCTGGATGAGGAAACACAAGTGAATATCATGACAGAAAGAATCTGAGAAATTTTGGGAAAGCCTACTATGATTTCTTCATTGGGAGGAATAGGATTATTTAGAGGAAAGATGACAACCCTATGTGGAAGACTTACCCAGACATCTATGATTGCTCATGGAACTTCGATAGAGGAAGAATTTGAGGCTGTTAAATTTATTTAGAACAACACCCCATTTGCCATGTTACTAGGAAAAACCTGGATTGAGAAAGATCAGACCCGAAGAAAAGAAGAGAAAGCTCTAGAAAAGAAAAAAAATACCTAAGAGACTTCATGGCTAAGAGAATAGCACACTTACTAAAAGAACAAGAAAACCAGTCGAAGCAACTAAGGACCAGAAATCTGGATGTCGAAGTTGAAAGAACACAAGAAGACTTGAAACACCTGTCTGTACAGGAGAGTAGAGAACCTACCCCAGACAGAGAAGAAGTATTTCCCTTGAACCTTAGGAAAGACCACCAACATTGCGAAGTTACTATTCCAAGAGGAGATAAGAATCAGAATGGAAACAGGAATACCGAGACGCAGGTCATAGGGAAGAAGGCTAGAAATCTCAGCAAGAAGAAAGCAAAGTTAGAGAAGTTACAGGAAGTTCCAGAGAAAACTTCGTAGAAGGAAGGTCCAAATAATTTGAACCTCGTTGGAATATCAGAGAAACTCAGATTGGCACTTCGCCATGGCGAAGAAATATAACCATTAGGGGCATTATGACCGTTAGATTGTCATTCCCAAATGGTTAAAACAACAGTTATGATCAGAAAGCTCGCCATCGCATCGTTGGGACTGCATCGTAACAGACAGAACTACATCGATGAAGGCTTATTGTCTGTTGGAGGGATCCATTACATCGTTGTCAACTTATTCCGTCGAATGTTGCGTTGAGAACACTTTCGTGAATTGTATCCAAGAGAACTCATTATTTCCGTGTTTCATTTACTGAGACTTCGCCACCTGTTCCATTGCATTGAGTGTTTGTTAATCAACCTAATTTTTCTGATCTCGAGTGTGCATGTGGGACGAAATCAACACCATAGAAAAGTCTGTTGAATAAGTTCTAATCGAACTTATGGCTGAGAAGGTGATGTATGTCTGAATTCAAGCTTCATCGACGAGAGGAGTGCAAGCCTCCCCGTCGATTGCTCGCAGATCGAGACCATCATGAGCTGCGACCAAGAAAATAACCAAGCATCGAGATGACTTGGAAAATGTGAATTTAATCCCATCCATCCTGCCCGACTACATCCCACCTCTGGCCCGCACAATGAATCGTGACAGTGTCCCCAGGGACTTTGACTACACCCTAATTACTGCGTACCTCCCAAAGGAGATACGTATAGGCAAGCCTCAGCAGGATAAGATTCTGACGTTGAAGATCAACGACTTCAACTTGGTAGACCACAAGAAATTTAGCATGCTCGCACCTCACAAGTATTTGACTAGAACGAAGGGGAAGAAGTCGAGGATAATCCCGCAACCATGGACTATGGACCTCGCGCAGTCCACCATCCTGAACGTAATGAAGATACCCCATTTTGGAAGGCACCAGGAGGTTAATGTGTGCGTTAAGCTCCTGATGTCGAGCTTCCATGGTGGTTATTTGTGTCTAGATAGATGCATCACCGTAAATCCAGCGCTGATCCATCGGATCACCAGATTGAGCATGCATGGACTAGATCTGCAAGACTTTTACCCAAGAAAGGTCGCAGGCTGCACCCTGGCGCAGAATATTAAATATATATACGATGATGTGGAGAAGGAGAAGAGAGGCTACAAGGTAGCCTCATTCCAGAATGGCGCAGTGCACCTCACTTTCTAGTTGATTACTGGTAAGCTAGTAAGAAATAATAGACCCACGTAGGTCATGGGGTTTGTTGTTGAACTCGCAAGAAAATGCATGGAGGGGCTACAAATGAACTAGGTAAGCTACTTAGTGAACCAGTTAGAACAATACTGCTGCGATGCTCAGTATCAGGGCTATGAGTTCCATTTTAGTTGGCTGCTGATCCTCATCGCATTCATAGCTTGGGAGATGCCGAAAGGTGCGACCTTCCCTGAAATAGAGCCATATGAACCCTTAGCCACGAAGTTCACCACACTCTGGTATTCGAGTGATATGGGAAAACAATGGCAGTCAAATGCGGTGTTACACACATAATACCTGCAGTTAAAGAGGGCTATTGAGGTTATCCCTCGTATAACGCCGAACACCCTGCACAGGTTTAGGCCATTTGTGAAGTTCCACGCAGACATAATTTTTTTATCTATATCATTATGTGTGGAGATGAACACAAAGAAGTACTATAGAGTTACTACAAACTCACAGAGGAGAACCTAGAAGAAATAACTAAGTAATGTCTTGCAAAGGTCCTTATCCCGGTTGACCCCAGAAAATTGTCCGACCCCGAACTAATCGGAAGCCCGGTGGTCACTCACGAAGTGTACGATACACCTGGAACTAGCAGAAGGAAGAAGACAGAAGAGGTACATAAGCTAAAAAGTGCATCAGAAGAGACTGTTTCAGAATCACCTAGAGGAGGAGGTGATGACGAAGTAGACAAAGAAGAGAACAATGGAGAAGAAGACAAGCAGAATCAACGCGAAGTAACACCGCCACATAATCCCCCTGATGACGCAGAGCCGTCTAACAAAAGAAAGGTTTCTCCCATGAAACCCACATCGCGAAAGAATTCAAAATCTAGTAAGACCAAGTTGCAGATTATGCTCATGCTTGTTGACTTCGACTTCATCATCGCACCTGTATCAGACACCTCGAAAGATATTTTGCAAAGAAATGAATCCAAGCAAGATACCATGTACGAAAGGCTTGAAGCAGAGCTGAGAGCGGTACGAAAAACCCTCCAATCCAATCGCACAATGTCCACTGTGCCCCCACCATCAAAAGAACCAGAGTTGGGAGATGAGCCTACCCAACTCTCCAGAATAGCTGATGTGACTGAAGCTCGCCTTCGTCATGCACATGAAGAAAAAGAACAAGCCACAGTGTCCCTTAAGAAAGCACAAGAGGAAGTGATAGAGTAACACCGAGTTGTGAAACAGGAAAAGGATGACCTACAAACAAAGTTCGAAGAGGAGAGAGCGCAGATCCAGTAAGAGAAGGAACAATTTCTCGTAGAGGAGGTTGGAGTAAAAGGAGCAGTCATCAAAGAACTTCGCTCTGTGACGGGCTTAGAGCAAAAGGAGCAAGACCCATTGGAGCACTAAGTAGCAAAGCTTGTTGAAGCCATCCCAACAGCTTCAACAGAGAATAACAGATCTAGAGCTACAAACAGTACCAAGTACTCCGCAAGATGTGCGATACCAAAGGAAGCCACTGCACAGAGCGCAGTTGAAAGGATCAGAGCATTAGCTTTGGAATGTAAACAACTTAGCGGTAGAAGTGCGCAGACTTATGAGTCACTTACTGAGGACCCTGAACTGAAGACATTGGAGTCACAGCTCCAGGAGGCAAAGCAACAAGCAACGACAGTACAGGCACAGTTGAAACTCCTATCAGCAATTGAGAGGATGAAAAGGTCCCAGGAACAGCGCACTGCTCAGCAGCAGGTCCATACCATACAGAGAAAAGTCATGGAATTGACTCAGAGGATCCAACCAATCCAGGACAAAGCTTGCCAACTATTTGAGGAAATTGAAGGCTGAGAGCAGAGCTGGAACAAGTAGTCATTGCAGTCGAACAACTCTTGGAAGAACTCGTGAATGAGGCAGTTATTCAAGAATTCTTCGAGCAGGAGGCACTGGCGAAGTAGCAGGTCAAAGCATCTCGAGCCAGGCTCGAGGCTTTTGAGGTGGAGCTACCCAGATCAGAGTGACTCGGGACGAGTCACATGTGAGGGTTGGGGGTATGTTGGCCCTTGACCAAGTTTTGAATATCCTTGGTCACTTTTGACCCTTTTTTGGGACTTCGATAGGCTGTCGAAGGCGGAGAGCAAGTCAAAGCAAAGATCGCGGGATCTCAGCCCCCTTTTAGGGATTTTTTGGTTTTGGGCTTATGTAACAGGTATGGGGATGTCGGCCCATGGTTTTACCCATGTCTAGGCCCTTTTGTAATGTATAAATAGATGTCTAGGCAATGTAAGAGGAGACAATATGTGCATATGTGTGATGTTGTTCTAAGTGCAAGTGATAGTTATAAATGCTTTGAGCATGCTGTGTTGGACACTGGTAGAGCTAAGTGCAAGTGGATGTAAGAAGCTTCTGTAGATTGTAAGAGGGCTTTGTGTTGTAACCTAGCTTGAGGAAGGAGGATCTGGCGAAGTGTGCGCAGATCTCTTGTCCTATGCAGAGTAGGATCTTGTGGCTCTGTGTATGTAGATGATTGACAGAAGGAAATAAAGAGAAGAATAGTTGGTGGACGTAGCCCCAGGTTGGGGTTGAACCACGCATATCTTGTGTTATTGTTTCTTTGCGCATTATGGTTGTTTTATTGCTCATATGATTTATGCTTAGTACAGTAATGTATGTTTAGTTGTATCTCATACGATAACTTAGTGCTTGGTGATGTGAATGAGTACCGAATATGGTCTATTTTGATGTGCTTAGTGCTTGATTGTGTTGGATCTTGTTGAATACTGCGTTGCTCTATAATTATGGTTTATTTGTGTTGTAAACAAAGGCTAGATACTAAGGAATGATAACTGTTAAATGCTCTATTAAGGTATTGTAATCACATATATGTGTCTCAGCTAGGTTGCAGACATCTGAGTTCTGCAACCACCCCTGCCTCTACCTCAAGTGAGAATTCATCTGCTTCGCAGGTGTTGCCGAAAAGACCGGTAGTTAGGATTTTATTGGTGCACTATTGAAGCGTTGAATCCTGGGTCAACCCCTGTGCTAGCACAATAAACAAGACAAAATATTTGGATTTACTGCCATCTAAAATTTAGATTCACTACCATCTAAAATTTTCTTCCTAATAAAACACACCATATTCCTAAAAGGAAATTTATAAATGACATAACAAAAAAACATGACATAATGAACAACAAGACAACATAATATAACTATAATGAATATACTACATTTGAAAATGTTATTATTACATTTTTTACTACGAAACCTTATTCTTAGAGGTTTCTCACCCATTATAACATATGATTATAATGTTAAATATATTATAGAAAACATAATTTCTAACTTCTCCAAAATGTCACTTCTCTTAAAAAAAAAAAATCGACTTTCAAATTGAAAAGAAAAAAACAAGATTTACTACTTTCATCACTCCCTTTCTGTCCAATTTTATTTTGTGGTGTATATTCTTCTGAATTTAAGTTACCATACGTATCCTTATCACAAAAGGCACAATCTAATATATCTTTTCTCTCATGCAATAAGCAACCAAGCATTTAGAAAAAAAAAATTATTAGGCAAATTTGCATGCATTATCCAAGACCCAAGGTGGATTGTATGATTGGTAGAATACATGAAATGCATCATTGACAATATCATGATGTAAAATCAAAAAAAATTATTAGGCAAATTTGCATGCATTATCCAAGACCCAAGGTTGATTGTATGATTGGTAGAATACATGAAATGCATCATTGACAATATCATGATGTAAAATCAATTTTTAATTACTATTGGTTAATAAAATTAGCATATTTGTTTCCCTACGTAAACACTTGTAAGAATAGTACAAAGAAAACATAGGAGGAAGACAAGACCAATTTTATGGGTTGAATGATAAGAAAGAATGATATGTTTATATAAATATTTCAAGCCTTGGAAATATATAAGCTTGCACAAAATAAAAAATAACATCATTTGATCATGTGATAAACACTATTTAAATTAAGTCTTTGCATAGGTTGTGTCTTAGAATGTGTTGTTATATTTTAATAACTGACAACAAACATTATCATAATCACCTACTAATAGGAAGATAAAGCCTTATTATTCTTTCACCATTAAACCAAACCAAACCAAACTTCCTCATTGTGAAATAGAGAGTTCAAAAAATAAACATCATGGTTAGGTTGTAACATCCCATTTTCCCAGTATGTAAACATATGTCTAAATGTCACCATGAGTTATGGCTAGTATATTTAATGTTTTGGACCACGATGAACAATTAAAATGATAAAATGCATTTTGATGATAATGAAAAGAAATTGTTAATGGGTGGAGCACTTACACAGGAAATGATTCCATGAGAGGGAAATGGTGAGGACATTTCCTTTCCAATTTAATTTTAAAGAAAATCCATATTTCCCATCTTCCTAGAATTTTAATTAATGAAGGAAGTTGGTAGTTGAACTGCCAGCTTCCCATAATTATGGGAAAGAATGGGGGGATGTACGAGAAGTGACTTGCCTCAGAAGTATGGGCAAAAAAGTACCCATCTGGAGACTTTTGAAATGAACTCTAATTTGTGGAAAATTGACCCACAAAATTAGAGAGGTTAGAGGGTCGTATGAGAACCACACAAAATTGAGAAGATAATGTTCATTAAAACACTTCTCATTCATAAAAAAAAGAGGGAATTCAAGTTCTCTGGATTTTGAGTGAGAAATAGAAAATAAGAATCTCTAAAGAAAGATGACAAACAGGGGTACAAACTTTGGGTATTTAGTTGCACAAGCTAACTATTGTGACTCCCTAATTCAAGAGAAACCCCCCTTTCTTGGTGGAATTGGACATATATCTTGTTAATTTCTATTGATGAAGGAGAGTAGCCTTCATCTTTATACCTCTGTTATTAAGTGAGAATTTTCCCTCATGGAATCATCTTCTATATAGGGGGTGGCTAGCTGCAAGGATAGAGAAATGATGGCTATTCCTATTGTTGGTTGGAAAGAGGCTCACCCATCAGCAGTTTCCAATCTATTTTAAATTCTCGAAAAAAAAAATAGTATTTTTATATTCCATGAAAAGTTTCATAATGCTATGGAATTTGTTTTTTAGTTATATGAAGAGTTTGATATTTTGTTTAGATGGTGAAATTGTTGCTCCATGTTCTTGGTTGATTGTAAAATATGAAATAAGTCTTGGAAAATACATCATGTTGATTTCCTTCTAACTATCCCTATTTATAAAAGGTTGTAGTAAGTAATTATTTGAAAATATGAGTAAGAACAGAGTGTTAGTTGGGTATTTGCATCCCATTTGTATGAACATATATCATGTGTTATTAGTTAATATTGAGCTATTAAAGTATTCCTAGAGCATCTGAAGATAAGAATGTTTAATTTCTATATTATGAATGTTGCTCCCTATATTATTGAAGTTATAGATCAGTTCTGGGAGGTGACCTATCTCTGGTAAAAGATCAATGCTTACGACCTTATTGGAAGGTCTATTTGAATTCTAAATAATATGTGGAAGGATGGGTAAAAGCCCTTAAATTTCAACCATCATGATAAGCTAGTTAACGGGGAGTCCTGGAATGAAATATTGACCATATTTTTCGGTGTTATAAGTCTAGGCTATCTAGTTGAGATGATAGGGTATTTAACATGAGAAATGTGTGGAATAAAATGAAATCAAGAATTATGTGTCTTTTGTTTAATTTATGCCTTATTAAGACGTGGTAAGAATATAATTTGTACCTTGATTTACTCAGTAAAACCATGTCCAAAGGTAAACACTTGAAATGGTGGATTTTTCCTAAATATTAGTAAAGATTTGCATGATTTTAGGTGGGTAGTAAGTCCAAGTAAAAACATAATTTTTACTATGTGAAATTTTATCCCCAAGAGATTTTATTCTATAGAATGAAACTCATTAAATAAATATATTTGTTTACATATTTTAATATGTTTCTTTAGAGAAAATTACTTGGTGAAGGAAGGCTAGTAACTCCTGGTTTTTTTTTTCAAATTTAACATTTATTGTCGTAATAAGTTGAATATTAAGAGGAGCAAGTCTTATATTAAAAACCATGAAATTATCTCCCGGGAACGTGAGCAGAGAAGCTCAAAATTTTTCCTTTTCTGGGAAAACAAATAATTTTGCGAAGTTTACCAGTCATAAGAATTCACACTATACAAAGGTCAACTTTGTAATTCTAGGGAGATCTCAATTAATGTATTTTTGTTTTATCTATTTTCAAAATCTAAGAATTTTTTTTCCTTCCCCTCAATATTATAATAATATTAAACCCACTGGGCTATTAGCCACCGTGATATTGAGATTTCAAGGTACGCATGAAAGTGATGTACCTGGGGGCTGATAGAATATAATATTAAACCCACTAAGCTATCAGACATCGAGTGATTGATATTTGAATGTGTGTGATCCATATTTAGGAGCAGAACGAAACTAATTAATACACTGAATACAATGAACACAAAGATATAAAGAACAACACAGATATCCAATGAAAAATATCTTCTATTAAATAAATGAAATAGGATGAAACTGTAAAACTACAGAACTGAAACACTTGCTCAAATGGTGGTAGCTATCTCTGAGAAGAGATGTGGCTGCTATGCGCATTCGTCTAAGAAAAATGATTACACTGAGGCTCTAGAGGCCTTTTTGATATTACTCATGACTGCAAAAACCCTAGACATCCAAAAACCTAACCCTAGAAGGTGAAATTCCAAAAGTCATGTGGGCCCCTATGGGTAAGTTGGTACCTCAACTTCTCGGGGTCATAAATTTTGCATACGACCTCCATTTTAGGTGTGTGATAGCCTGTTGGAAAGGTATTTCAGATAACTACACTTTCCTCCATCAAACTCTGTCTCTATCTATAGTTTAATTGTGGAGAGCCAATAAAACATTGTTTAGGGATCCAAAATGGCCCTAGAAGTACAACAAGATGTGTTGACATGAAAACATACAAAATAAGCCAGTTGGATTAGGTGAGAGACCACCAGTATCCACCTGGAATATATCCAGGGCTTCAGACAGCCCCAAAAGTGTGGAACCCACAATTACAAAGAATTACAGAATAATGTGTTGAACTAAAAAAATGACAAGAGGAGCTAGTTGGAATAGGTGCGTGACCACCAATATCCACCTAGATATTGGTGGATATTGTTGAAATAAAAAATCAGTAGGCATGCATCTCGAATAATTCTCTAGGAACTTAAAAAAAATATACAAATGTACTTGAATTTTTTTATAATATTCAAGAAAGTAAAATGTGTTTTTCCAAATGGACTGGGATGGGGCTCCCATGGATGATAAAATAAAGTTCAAACCTAGAAGAAAGAGAGGAAAATAGTTAGAAATTGGTCTTAGGTTTTCCCAAATCATGAAATAGATAAGACTGGAGGATTACTAACTAAGAGGAAAAGGAAAGGAATGCTAAATGGAATAGATGCTTGACTTACTATGATGGAAAAGTTCTCTCTCTCTTTTGTTACTGGGGTATTCTTTTATATAAATTGAGCTTCAAACCTTCTTTGAAATAATTATTTTTGAGTAGTTATTCAGGGTTAATGATCCATTACAACAATTTATTGAGCCATTATTTGATGTACTCCTTCATTGGTGGGATGGTGATATCTTGCTTAACCCTAAACAAGAATATATCCTCCTCTATTTCTTCAAATCCTGCGTGGAGTTGATAAATTGATGACAAGTGGTCCTCATTGAAGAGTGAGATATTTACTTTATATTGTCTCTATGTTACCTCCTTTACCTCGTGAATATGAACCAATAATCATGCCATACATGACTTCTTGATTATCGTGTAAAGTGCATGCCTCGAGAGAATCATTTGTATGGATTTTTGGGAATGTGGAGGTGCAAGAGTGTGGAAGTGCATAGGTGAAGGAGTGTGCAGATGTAGAGATGCAAGAGTGCGGAAGAAGAAAATATGTGAGTTCTTCACACTAAAGAGTTAAAATAGACTAAGTATTGGGTAATGTGTGTGGAATTTGACTAGTGCGCACTGCGAGTAAAGGTTTTGTGTGTAGTGCGGGGACATGGTGATAGTGAAAAGAATATTTTCTTTAGTTATAAAATCCCACACACATCAAAGAAATGACTAAGTATAAAGGTTTTTGGAAGATGGTGGAAGATGAAGGTGTTTGTATGATTTAGATTTCAGAATTAATCCTTGACCTTTTCATTGCATAGATTTGGCATGTGATAATTTGTCTTTACATGATGTATACTTGATAGTAACCAAGATTTTGATATAATATGTATTTATACTAGGGAATTCTCTTCATTGGTGGTAAATCAATGGAGACAAAGAAGAAGCAACTTAAGGATTATTTTAAAATGTTTGGAGATGTCCTATAAGTAGGGATTAACACAAATTATAATGGATAAGAATTTGTATTTGTTGTTTTTGTAGATCCAATTTGGTAAAAATGGTGGTGTTTGAAAAACAAAACATTGATGACCAAACGGTAAGTTGCAAGGTTGGTGGTCAAATGGTAAGTAGGAAAAAGAAGATATTTGTTAATGGATTAGCACCTCTTGCTACTGAGAATGACCTTAAAAAATATTTTAAGTAGTTTTGCACAACTACATATGTGATTTTAAGGTATGATCATGTAGCTAAAATACCTCAAGGATTGGCCTTCATCATATAGGACTCAAAATATGTTGTGGATGTAGTTTTACAAAATCCCTTTATTGACATCAATGCATAAACAATACAAGTTAAGTCATCAATATTGTAGTTGAACTAGTCTTGAAATATGGTTACTATGGTAGTTGGTAATCATCCTTATTCATTTTGGTGTTGGTGCATTTTCTAAAATCATATCATTGTTCTAGTTAGGATGTGAACTTTGATATCTAAGCAAGGAGAGGTGGAGACTTTTTGTTGGGATTCAACATATATTTTGAATTGAGATATTTGGTTCTTTACTAGCCCAAACTTATAGGAGGCTAGTATATTTACTTCAACAATTCTAGCTAGAACTGGGTTAGTTAGTTCTTTAACTAATTGCTTCAAAGTGAGTTGTTTGTTTTTCGCAATAGGGACAAACAACCTAAATGAGGTTTGTTTTTCTAATTCCAAAAACTTTATTGGAGGAGAATTAAGTTTCTCTTGGTCAAAGGATTATTTTAATTCTTGGACTGCAAACTGGATGGTTTCCAGTTTGTCCATGATTTTTTCAAATTGTTCTTTGAATAGAGATTGGTTATGCTCAATGGTTTCTAAATCAACATGTATAACATTAAAGGGATATTTTGTTTGCAGAATATATTGAGTGATATCATCAAGATTTTGTGCTAAACACACAGATTGATAGTTTGAGTAATTATGCATACGAATCAATTCAGAGGACTTTTCAGCATCAATCTTCCCGTGTTGTACAAAGTCTAGATTTGCAGCAAGAGTGTTATTCTTGAATGTAGGAGTGAAATTTCCCAGACCTAGATTTCTCTGAGGAAGAGATAAAGATTTATCTTTGTCAGCTCTGGGAAATGGATAATTCATCATGTTAGTGTGACAGGCAGTTGAGATCTATAGGCACTCGGGACAGTTAGAGTGTTGTCCATTGTGTTCATTGTTTGAACGGAATGTTATGAAAGAAGTAGAAGAATATTCAGATGGTTTCCTTGAAGACTGAGCAGGGATACAGGATTTACAAAATTTACACTTCATAGATCTGGTTTGATGATATAACAAATGATCATCCAATTCTGAATGTCCAGAGATATGAACATAAAGAGGATGTCTAGGTGAAGCAGTAGATGAAGATACATTTGACGAGAAAGAATTTATTCTCTCTATCTTACTTCTTTGGGATCTACCAACTTTTAATACTTGGTTTCCGGTATGGTTTTGTTGTACTATCAGTTGTTGGGTTTTAGATGAGTGGAACTTTGGTTGGAGTGGTTGATAATCAGCCTTCCATTCATCTGGGGGAGTAAGATGAGAGAATCCAAGTGTTAATGGAGTAAAATTTCCTGGGCCAACCACCACGCTTTTAGAGGTAGCACGTTTAATGAGGTTAGGATTTAAGGCAAGCATAGTAGTGGAAACAAATCGGAGAAATTAGTGGTATGAAATTGAGCGATCTCAGATGGATTAATCATGTCAAAACCAGGAAATTGAATATAAGACTGAAGAAGGGTATAAATAACTGGGTTAGTGAGGGAGACCTGAAATCTTTGTAGGACGAAGGACCACACGGGACCATTGTGGAGGGGAGATTGGAAGCCTCCAATCATTGCATCATAAAATTAATTATGTCTAGAACTTATGACACAACACAAGGCAGATGTATTTAAACCAGGGCGGACTAAAGGATTTATACCAAATTGGATTAATCCAAGATGAACATATTTGTATCCATTCTCTAGCCCCCAATCAATATCGGCGTGTTGAATCATAGGGATCTGATAAACATTTTGACCTAAGGACAAGGGCACATTTGTGAAACAATTCCTTATTAAGGTGGTAGCATGAAATTTGAACATAGGTAAGTCATAGATTTTAGAAGGTTCTATCTCGAGCATAGTCCAGTTTGCATTTGGTTCATATTCCTATGCTATAAGCCTAGTATTATATAAAGGATCAGACGAACTTGAACCTAAAATCCGTTTGAACCATGAAGATTTTTTGAATTTTGCATTTAAAGACAAATCATAATGACTATTGGGTCTGGGAGAATCCATATAGTATTACTGCAACTTTTTGTGAAATAGTATGAATGCAGGGAAGTAAAATCAACATAAGGTAAGATTCAACTTACGATGGGAAAGAGACAATACACAACACTACTCGCCTTCCTTGGATTGAATAAAGTTGTTATTTCGTCTCACAACAACGGTTGGAAACCATACACAAGTAAAATCACGTCTATGTCTTCAACATTTACACATCTCACATTCTATAATTCCCAAACACATGGCTCATACATGATAGAATCCGCACTTGAAAAATATACCAGTAAAATTGAATAATTTTATTGCTTCATATAGATAGTACACACGCATGGCTCTGATACCAAATTATAGGGTATCATTACTCCAGACATTACTCCAAAATGATTACAATCGAGATTAGTGTTTCTTTCACAAGATCCCGAAGGCGAGTGAAGAGGATACACACTACTCAGATACAAGACTTACAAACTAGAACTAGACTCTTACACACTAGAACTAGACTCGTACAAACTAGAACCAGACTCTTTCTCCTATCATTCCCGATGATCTGAATGAAGAGCCAAAGGATTTATTTATACTAATGCTAGAAGGTTGCCGGTCATATTTTACAGGAGACCGTCGGTCTTAAAATTAGATTCCTTCAAGTGGATGGGGCAGCTGGTGGACGCTAGTTGTTATCTCATCACTTAGAGGCTCAACCATATGGGGACCCATTCCAACTTTTACGGAAAGGCACGAGATTCTAAACAACTCAAATCAAACACAAAGTGGAGTTCAACTGGAACCCACAAAACAGTCGGGACACCACTGTCGGCTCGATAGACAAGAATCTAATTATTACAAAATATATTTAAGTGCATGGGTCCATCATGCTTCCATTCTATTGATTATATTATGAATGGATATAGTATCAAAATAATCTCCTCTATCATCATTATCATTGTCATAGTTGATGTGACTAGACGGAGGTGACCCAAAATGGTCAGAGAAAGGTGGAAGACCATTGAAGCATTTGTAGAAGGGGGACCCTTGCATAGAAGGAATCAAATCTCTATCAGGTACATAAAGATCACCGTAGAATTTACTTGATATTGTATATCTTGGAGGATCAGGAGGCTTTGTCTTATCTTCAAGTAGATCACTTCCTTGAAATGATAGATTAAATACAAACCATCCATTATAATGAGCATCTTCTTCAACTTCTGATCATAACCAAACTTTAAATGAGTCTTTCACGGTTCCAAAGAAGGTTACGTCCCTAGGGAAATATTTCCATAGAAGGGTGAGAAACCAACCAGACCACCATGCCTAGTTCTGAGTAAAAGTATCGCATTCAAAAAGGAACCAACATGAGCCTGTATATTTTACACGTTGGAATATGGAACAGTAGTTTGTATAGTTTAGGAATGAACCATAAACATAGATATATCTTTGGCCTTGCATGGGTCCTCCAGTGATTGTTCCACTGAACATCTTAGAAATTTGAACAAAATAATTGTTATTTGGAATACAATGGTTGTAGGTTTGTACCCATCTTTCCAAAATATCTTTACAAACAGGGTTGGATTTTATACATTGTTCCAAGCAATCAAAACAATAATAAAATGTACAGTTATTACATATTAGGACCCATTGATAACCAAGAGGGGTTGTTGGTGTAATGTATGAACTTGATGCCATAATATTTATTTCTCTGATTTGATTAGGGGATGCTTCTCTTGTTAGCAAATCAACAATGCAATTATCTTTACCTGGCTTATATTGAATATCAAAATCAAAACCAACAAGCCAGAGACTCCATCTTAGAATTTTTTTATTTCCTTGTTCCAAGAGACACTGGTTAGAAATCATGCTTTTCATATACTTTAAATCAGTTCTAACTGTGAAATGAACAGGTTTTAGAAAGAGCCAAAATTTCTTAATTATGTTTTTAATTGCAAGAATTTCTTTGTGGGAGGAAGGATATTTGCTTTCTGGTTCTGTAAAACAGGTTGAGGTATACATGCAAACTTCTTCCTTTTGCAAACTACTTTTCTGTAACAGAAATGCTGCCCAAGTTTCATTAGAAGCATCTGTGTCTATGATCAAAGGTAGTGATACATCAGGTATATGCAGACTAGGAAGATATTATATATTCTGCTTGATAAGTTGGACTGCCTTAGTCATACTGGAATTCCATGGTAGTGTTATTTTTAGTCTTTTCTGTAGAATCCTTACATCCTTAGCTTGATTTTCATAGAACTAACGGATGTAGTTTAGACTATCTAGAAATCTTTGTAATTGCTTTGTATCCATAATTTCATCAGGAAATTCAGATAATGCTTTTAGTACATGATCCTGTAATTCTATGCAGCCTTGAGATAAAATTAATCCTAGATACTCAATCTTTGTTTTTGCCCAACATAGCTTGGTTTTACTGAGAACTAGACCATGCTTGGACAAATGATCATAAACAATTCTCAGATATGTTATGTGGGATTTAATATCTAAAGAACAAATTAGCAAGTCATCGATATATACAATAACAAAGGATAAGTGGATGAAAATGTCGTCCATTCTTTTCTAAAATTCAGAAGGAGCATCATTCAACCCAAAAGGCATTACCTTCCATTGGAATTGTCCATGAGGGACAACAAATGTAGTCTTGTACCTGCCTTGAGGAGTTATTCCTATTTGCCAAAATCCACTCTTGAGATCAAACTTACTGAATACATTGCATTTGCCTATTTTGGAAAATAGCACATCTTTAGATGGAAGAGGAAATCTTATTGGTAATAAAGCAACATTCAGAGCTCTGTAGTTAATTACCATCCTATGTTTTCCTCTTTTCTGCTTCCTATGCTTATTCACATAAAATGCAGATCAAGCCCAAGTGCTTCGGCTAGGCTCAATCAGTTTTCTCTGCAATAATTCAACAATTTATTTTTGGCAATATTCTATTTCTGTTGGAGACATGTTGTTAGTAGAAGCCTTTTGAGGTCTAGCAGTATAGTCTTCTTTATAGGGAAGATCAACAAAATACTGCTCCCTAGTCCAAAATGCTTTAGGATAGTCAGAAGTACAATCTTTTTCAATCTTTTCTTTGATTTCCTTTATGGCTTGAAGACCAATGTTATCAACATTGTTTACTATCTTCTGTATTTTGGAAAGCTTTTCTGCAGACCTTTCTACCTGAGGCAAATGTTTTACTGATCCAATATTTACTTCAAAGGAGGATTTGCTAGGGACTGAAATGGATTTATTGAGATTTGTGAACCGTACAAAATTTTCTCCAACAGTAAATGGCAAGCATCTATTTACAAAATCTTGTCCTAGAAGGACATCTACTCCTGTGTCAAAGCAGTAAAGATTTACAGGAACTTTGACTCCTTTTATTATGATGGGAAAATCTGGAGCAAAGGACTGGATCCTTATTTCAGTCTTGTTGACAACTCTAAATATTATATTCACTGGCTGCCAGAAATAGGAAGGTATAGCACCATACTTTGCACAAGAATTCATTGCACCTGTATCTAGTTGAGCGTCTAGTGAATAGTTATTATAACCAAATACTTTTATGTCAACTGTAATGACCAATCTATCCTCGAAACCATTAATATTATTAAATAAGCTTGGTTCTCGAGCTTGAGCTTGGGTAGATTTCTGAGAGTAGAAGGTATCTGAGGTTTCTTTCAATTCTTTTTCAAACAACTCATCCTTATGTTTCTTGAGAAATTTCAATTCTTCTTTTTCAAGATTTTCATTTTTCCAAATTTCTTTGATCAGTAATTCCTTTTCTTTGATATAAATTTCTGATGTGTTGATCGTCTTGTCTATAGTGGCTTCAGTGGTCAAGTCTGATTCTTGTTCTTCTTCTTCTACATCATCAATAACTTTTACAAGGTGCTTATTTGCATAGGATTTTCTTTGATGTAGGAAATTCTGCTCAACATTATGGATAAAAGATCGGGGTGTTTTTGGCTAAGTTTTGTTAGGTACAAATGTAGAATTAGGGGTGAGTAATATTGTAAATTCACCACGCTTGGTTGCTAGAGAAAAGTAATCCGTGAATCAATTGTTTGAAGTTGAGCACGAAGACGGTTGGTGACTTGGAATTGACCAGGGGTCAATTAAGAAAGACGGTGTTGGACACTAGTCTTGCACTGGATAAGTGAAGGAAGATGTTCAAGATTAGTCATCATCTTGAGATCTAGGAAATTGAGATTGAGTGATGAATGGGAAGAGTCAGAAGAGTAGCTAGGAGAATTGGGTTGTAGTGGAGTTTCAAACTCAGTTTCTGTAAGGGATAGGTGTTCACCTTTTAAACGATAGGAAACTAAATCCCAATCAGTCAGATCATATCCTGTAGTAAATAGATCCATTATTTTGTTTTGAAATTTAGACTTTTGTCATAGAGGACATTGAGAAGCCCAGTGGCCAGGTTGTTTATAGATAAAACACTTTGTGTTTTTGGACTGGGTAGGCTTCGTCCTTCACTTGAAATAAGTTTTTCGGGGAAATGGTTTATGATTACTAAATTTCTTGGGGAATATGTTCTTGAAAGATTTGGATTTCTTTTTACACTTAAAACATCCACAATCTGATTGGCATGATGTTTTCTTTTCGTGGGGTTGCTTACAACCAAAATGGTATGTTTCTGCAAAGATATCACAGACACCAACATCAAAACCAAGTTGTTTTTTAACAGACTTATTAGTTTTACATCTCAAGCATTCCTTTTGAAGGGTAGTTGTGATGTGTTCGTGTAGACCCACTAAAGAAATATCTTCCATATAAACATCAGGTTGTTCAAGCCTTTCTCTAACTAGATCTGGTATCTTTCCAGGCATGGCTGAAAGATATTTCCTGAGATATGCTACATTGTGTGGGTCTGGACTTCTATAGAGGAGATCTTTCATTGTGCAGAGAAACTCTGGGAGTTGACTGATGTGGCATAACTTATGGCTCATAAACATATCAGCATACTGTGTAGCATCAATGTTTTTATTGCCATAGAATTCATGAATGATTGCTTTAGTTAATTCATCAATGGGGTTTTCATCATTCATAATTATAAGCTTATCCTCTTCAGGAATTCTATCCCACCAGAGTCCCAAATTACTATTGAACTCCCATGTTATCCTAAGGGATAATTCATTCCAAGCAACACGATTGCAATATAGCAATTTGTGGGTTTTCCCCCAAGCATGTCATTTCTAAAAAATGATGATCATTTCATTTCGTGACTGACAATTGATGTTAGTCACAGGTGTTGGATCTATATTCTCTCTGCTAAAACTAGAATGTTCTTCGGAGTTAGCAGTATCAAAAGGAACCTTTTTGCTTGATCCATATTTAGCATTGCACCATTTTTCCCAAGCGGTTTGGAAAGGATTTCCTCCTGAATCTTGATCGGAAGACCTAGGCATGTTAGATCCTTCTCCTTCTTCAATAACTTTGATATCTAAGCAAGGAGAGGTGGAGACTTGTTGTTGGGATTCAACAGATATTTTGAACTGAGATATTTGGTTCTTTACTAGCCCAAGCTTATCGGAGGATAGTATATTTACTTCAACAATTCTAGCTAGAACTGGGTCAGTTAGTTCTTTAACTAATTGCTTCAAAGTGAATTGTTTGTTTTTCACAGTAGGGACAAATAACCTAAATGAGGTTTGTTCTTCTAATTCTGAAAACTTTATTGGAGGAGAATTAAGTTTCTCCTGGTCAAAGGATTCTTTCAATTCTTGGACTGCAGACTGGATGGTTTCCAGTTTGTCGATGCTTTTTTCAAATTGTTCTCTAAATAGATATTGGTTATGCTCAATGGTTTCTAAATTAGCATGTATACCATTAAAGTGAGCTTTTGTTTGCAAAATATCTTGAGCGATATCATCAAGATTTTGTGCTAAACACACAGATTGATAGTTTGAGTAATTCTGCATACAAATCAATTCAGAGGACTTTTCAGCATCAATCTTCATGTATTGTACAATGTCTAGATCTATAGCAAGAGTGTTATTCTTGAATGTAGGAGTGAAATTTCCCGGACCTAGATTTCTCTGAGGAAGAGATGAAGATTTATCTTTGTCAGCTCTGGGAAATGGATAATTCATCATGTTAATCTGACGGGGAGTTGAGATCTGTAGGCACTCATGACAATTAGAGTGTTGTCCATTGTGTTCATTGTTTGAACAGAATGTTCTGAAAGAAGCAGAAGAAGATTCAGATGGTTTCCTTGAATACTGAGCAGGGTACAGGCTTTACACAATTTACACTTCATAGATCTGGTTTGGTGATATAACAAATGATCATCCAAATCTGAATGTCCAGAGACAGGAACATAAAGAGGATGTCTAGGTGAAGCAGTAGATGAAGATACATTTGATGAGAAAGAATTTCTTCTCTCTATCTTACTGCTTTGGGATCTACCAATTTTTAAGACTTGGTTGCCAGTATGGTTTTGTTGTACTATCAATTGTTGGGTTTCAGATGAGTGGAACTTTGGTTGGAGTGGTTGATAATCAACCTTCCATTCATCTGGGGGAGTAAGCTGAGAGAATCCAAGTGTTAATGGAATAACATTTCTTGGGCCAACCACCACGCTTTCGGAGGTAGCACATTTAATGAGGTTAGGATTTAAGGCAGGCATAGTAGTGGAAACAAATCAGAGACAAGTAGTGGTATGCAACTGAGTGATCTTAGATGGATTAATCATGTCAAAACAAAAAATTGAATATAAGCCTGAAGAAGAGTATAAATAAATGGATGAGTGAGGGAGACCTGAAATCTTGGTAGGATGGAGGACCACACGGGACCATTGTGGAGGGGAGATTGGAAGCCTCAAATCATTGCATCAGAAAATTGATTATGTGTAGAATCTATGACACAACACAAGGCAGATGTATTTAAACCAGGGCGGACTAAAGGATTTATACTGAATTGGATTAATCCAAGATGAACATATTTGTATCCATTCTCTAGCCCCCAATCAATATCGACATGTTGAATCATAGGGATATGATAAACATTTTGACTTAAGGACAAGGGCACATTTGTGGAACAATACCTTATTAAGGTGGTAGCATGAAATTTGAACGTAGGTAAGTCATAGATTTTAGAAGGTTCTATCTCGGGCATAATCTAGTTTGCATTTGGTTCATATTCATGTGCTATAAGCCAAGTATTATATAAAGGATCAGACGAACTTAACCTAAAATCCTTTTGAACCATGAAGATTTTTTGAATTTTGCATTTGAAGACAAATCATAATGACTATTGGGTCTACGAGAATCCATATAGTATTACTGCAACTTTTGGCGAAATAGTATGAATGCATGGAAGTAAAATCAACAGAAGGTAAGATTCAACTTACGATGGGAAAGAGACAATACACAACACTACTCGACTTCCTTGGCTTGAATAAAGATGTTCTTCCGTCTCACAGCAACGGCTGGAAACCATACACAAGTAAAATCACGTCTCTGTCTTCAACATTTACACATCTCGCATTCTATAATTCCCAAACACATGGTTCATACATGATAGAATCCGCACTTGAAAAATAGACCAGTAAAATGGAATAATTTTATTGCTTCAAATAGATAGTACACACGCATGGCTCTGAAATATTAATTTTTTTAATATAAAATATTCAATTATATAATAATTTTCTTTTTAATATAAAATATCTAATTATATAATATTTTTTTAATGTAATTAAATTGTAGTTTATTTAAATGGTGTTTTGGAAAGGGATTAAAATATTGACAAATTCCACACGTATACATAAACAATAAAGCCATGGAAAAGATATAGGGAAACAAAAGAATTACTTGACATTGGATGCCCATTAAAGGTTTAGCATCAATAATTGCAAGTACAATTATTATTGATATTTTAGCTATCAAAGTTACATTTAATTGAAAGCGACAACCATTATCTAATATAAATAAAATAACATATTTTGAAAATTTATTTGAAAGTGACCACCATTATATTATATAAATAAATTAACAAGTTTTGAATAAGTGGTTGAAAGTATGACTTTTAACCTATGAATATGATTGTTCCTTTGAGAACTTTGTAATTGTGGTCGACGGAAATCATGTTTTCTAATTATATTTTATATTCTAGCATATCTAAACATATTATTAAATTTTTAAATTGAATGTGTTGGAACTTCAAGAGTTTCGATTAAAATTTTAATAAAATTGTTTATATTTTAAAAAATGTGGAATTTTTTTTCTCGATTGAATTTTTAATGAAATTATTTATATTTTGAAAAACTGTTGAAAAATTATTGTTACTGGAAATTTTGAAAAAATGAGATTAAAAGGGAATAAATTGAGTTCAGTTGCTTTAGATCAACTAAAAGATGAAAAATGTTTTAATATTTCAAATAGGATAAGAGTATTGGTTTTAATTTTATTAGAAATGATTTATAACTAAAAGTGATAGGTATTATATGTGATTATTTGGAATAAATTTGGATAAATAGCTCAAGTAACCTTTATAAAGGTTTGAATCTATTTGGCAACTACTTATTATTTGTGGAGTTTAAAGTCATTGTTAAAAATGGTGTTGTTTAATTGTTCTAAGTTTTGTCTCTTTTCATTAGAATCTGTCTAAATAAATATGCACAAAATCATATTTTTTTTGTTGTTTAAATTGTATTTCTGAATACAGAAATGGATTTAAAGTGTTGAAAAACCCCCAGGACAATAGGATTATACAGAATTAAGTACTCAAATCTGCAAATCCAACAATTTCTCTTGTATTCCAAGAAAAAATAAACAGAAAATATCCCAAAAAAGAGCTAAAACTTAAAAAATTTAAACTACACCCTTAAAAATACACTAATATAATAACCTCCCAAACCATTTTTTTTTAATTTGCACCATAATTAATAATTAAAAATGGTTTGCACCATAATTAATTTTAATATGGTAGTCAAAAATTTAAAAAACCATATACCAAATCAAGTTATTGAATTAGAAGTCAAGTTATTGAATTAGAAAGTAACATGTGTTCACAATGGGTTAATTTAATACATTAATTCATGTAAAGTTTAAAGAAAAGAAAGGTAGTCATTTGTCTCGAAACACGGTTGGATGAATGAAAGCTAACAATTAACCCAAGAAAACATTTGCTTAAAGTATGAGTTAGTGGGAAACCAATGTGACAAATTGAGAATTCAAAGTTCCAAACGAAATGGGTACTATTATTTTTTTCTTTCGTTAATTTCTTAGATGGTTATTTTGTAAATTATTTTTAATTGTTATTTTGTAAACTTTTAAAACCTAGAATATCTAAGTTGAAAGAAACAATGCCTTCAAGACGAAATCTTATAACTCACGTAGAATCCATTTCTCAGAATTTCGATTTTGACCATTTGATAGATACATGAACACATTTTTCAATTTCAATCCCTAAAATATCAAATGATGATGATGAGGATGAGGATGAGGATGAGGATGAGGATGAGGATGATGATGATGATGCTGATGATGCTGATGATGATGATGATGATGATGAGCGTCCATTAAGATCTAATTGGTCTATCGGACCTTAAGAGGGTAAGTGATTACTTGTGATTCTTTAGAATTTTGTTTCTGTTCTCGAAAAGCATTAAGAGAAGCTTTCCAAGATCACCATAGTTTTGTTGAGTTAGAAGGTTAGGAAGGTTGGTAGTGTGATAGATACATGAACACATTTTTCAATTTCAATCACTAAAATGTTTCAATATCAATGTTATTTGATATATATAATAATTTATTATCAATCAACTCATTTTAAACATTTAATGTTGAATAAAGTTGATCAATAGAGTAACCTTCTAGTTTTGGATTGGACTCCGGTTGTTAAAATCTTATGTCAAAAGAATGGTTTCAAAACCTTTGTAAATTAGTTATGTATACAATAGTGCATGATGAATTCACATATATTGTTTCTAAACAATTTTTTTTAATTTAGCTTAGAAACCAGGGTATGGGATTGGTATTAATATCAAGAGTGTACACTTATTAAAGTGTATGGTTTAAAAATTAAATCTTAATTTTTTTTTATTTTCTGAAATGTTGTGATTTTTTCTTGAAAATATTGGACAAAGGTTGAACTTGTATTTCATTCATTTTCTTCACATGCATAAGTCTTTTCTTTCATAGTAAAAATTGAATCTGCATTAACTATGGTTGACGAGATGATGAACCTTTTAATTTCATGGAAGGGAAAATATGGTGCTATGGTCCACATCATATCATTTCCAACTTCGCTGCTTTATATTAGTTTTTTTTTATATATTCATTATGAAGATGCAAAGGTAGAAGACAATTGGATAGAAGTGCATGAGGTTTTATAGGTACATAATGTCTTGAAAAATATAAAGCAAAGTGTGAAAAAGGAATTAGCTAGAGAAAGATAGGAGTCAACTCAAGTTATATCAATTGCTTGGATGATCAAGACGTACAATAAGAGAAGTAATGAGTTCAATTACATTAATAGAAATGAATTCAGTAAGCGGAATGATAGCAAACGAAATGGACTATCTTATTGAAACTCTAAAGAAATAATAATCATTTAAAAAAAATACAAAGGTTGATGACCCAATGAAGTAAAATGTGATAGAACTAGTACCATAAATAATGAGGCTAGATTCAAGGTTCAAGGTATGAATCAAATGAAGAATTAAAAAAAAAAAAAAGAAGAAGGAAATATGTAAGTGGACCAATTCTTGAAAGGTCCATTATTTCAATCACTTAGATTCTAGCCACAAGTGAATCCACTCATATATTTGTAGTTTTTTATCTTAGAAAGGCATTGACATGTTTATTGAAATGGTTTTAAGCAAACATTTATCCAGATATTCTAAAGAGAAACTGTTTTCTTAGATAAGTTAGGAAGGATTAACACCCTCTAGTCTCTTAATTGCATTATATTATGAGAAAGGGACACTTGGCATGGATATTTTGTAGCCAAAATTCCACAAGACTAAAAGAGAAATTAAGTCTCATGAATATGAGACTACTGAAGTGAGTATCGATCTAAATAGGATTCATATAGGGGATAAGATTGAATAGAACAAGACGACTAGGAAAATGGTATCTAGAGATTTGATAGAAGCAACAATTAATGTCAACAAATTGACAACGCTAATGAGTAAATTGGAAAATCAGATTAAACAAAAGAGGATTGTAAATAGGGTATGACCTGTAAATATCCATGATTTAGGAGAGAAGTAAATTACTCTTGGACAATATCCCAATGATAAAATTGGAGTGGAATCTTTATTCAAAGAAAGAAATAAGGAAATCCAATTCCTAAAAAGGAAATTGAAAATACAAGCATCAAAAAATGTTCATGCTAAGGATTTAATTGAAGTATGAAAAGAAAAAGAGAAATCAAGTGATCAAGTAGAAAAGATCAGAAAGAAAAACATTAGATTAAGGTAGCTAATTGACAAAATAAATGGAGAGAAAGAAGAAACTTCATCGGCTAACTTGAATTTAATCACAACTATTCTTGGAGTTGAAATTATTAAAGAAGGATCTACAGTAAAGGAAATAGTTAGCCTCAAAATTCAATTTTATGTGGCTTATAAAGAATTAGGAGCACCATAAACAAATAATCAATGGAATTCTACAAAGATAACATAGTTAAAGGAACATTTGGAAAAGATCAATTTAATAATTGATGAATTTCATTAAAATATAGCTAACAAGGACAAGCTCATAAACAAATAATCAATGGAATTCTACAAAGATAACATAGTTAAAGGAACATTTGGAAAAGATCAATTTAATAATTGATGAATTTCATTAAAATATAGCTAACAAGGACAAGCTCATACTGGAAGGAAATAAAAAAATCGAAAAGTTAATGAAGTCCTTGGAAGATGTTGAAAAACAATATAGAGAAAAGTGTTTAATTTGGGATCAAATTTTATTAATAAAAAAAAATATGAGAGGTCATTCTGATGTGGTTCAAGAAACTGAGATTCTAGAGTGCAAGGTACAAAACAAAATTATTAAAGCTTGGGAACATTTAGGAGACCAAGATCAAGTGACATATACAAAATAATTAAGTTCCTAAACAATATAAATCAAGATGAACCGAAAATAAGTTTGATTATGGAAGCTCAAAAGAAATGCAATGCACTTAAACAAATCGCTCAAGAATTCACAAATGGGTTTACTTCAACATTTGAATTAGGATTTCCTCCTCTATGGAAAATTGACACATGGTTTTTTAGTGTTGAAGGATACAATGAATCTTTAATTATATTAAAAAAAAATATTGATTAGTGTGAAGATGTCACCCTATTAGAGAAAAGTTGATCTTTGATAAGTTTTCTATTGATTTCAAATTGTTAAGCATTATCATCAATTTGTATCAAAATTCGAGGCTTGTGTCTTTACCTCTATACTAATTTTGATATTGTTGCAAGAAATATGATAGATTTTAAGTATCTAGAAGGAAACAAATGTAGTCAAATAACTAAGTTGAGAAGCAAGGATCCATAAAAAATGTAAGTGCCCCGGGTTGCCTCCACATTAACAACACACTCTTTGTCATGAGGTTTGCATTTAATGAACATGTGACATAACATGTCCAATCATGGGATATTAAAGAATACCCTTAATTTCACTAGATATTGATAAATACCTCCCCAAATCCTTTTTTTAAACCCCCCTCCCAATACATTTTTCCAATAAAAAAACCATATTTTTACTAAATATCCCTTATTTTTACCAAATACCTCTTTTTATACCTCTCAATATCTATAAACCACCACTTACCCTACATGCCCCCCATACCTATAATGTATTGACTTTATTTTTCATAATTTAAAAACCCCTTTATGAATGAACCTAATAAAATATTAGTTCTTGCAAATGAAAAAAATAAATATATAACTAGATAAATAAATCAATTATTTTAAGCATAAAAAAGAAAAGATATTTGCTTTCCAAAAAGTTCAAGTTAAACTCTCTACTATTTAGAAACCATTATAAATTTTTTTTATTAGGACACAATGTTAGGACACAAGAATATAAAAGGAAAAGAAATTAAAGAATAAGTTATTCACAATCAAACTTAATAGAGAACTTGCTTGTGACAACCATTTAGGTCTTTATGCTTTTATATTTCTGATTATTCAAAGTTCTTATTTCAAAGGATTCATCCATTGTTTATGCTTTTAGATTTCTGATTTTTCAGAAATTTAATAAAAAAATAAAAATATTTGTGTTTATATCAAAGATAACTTTATTTTAGATTCTGTATTAAAAGATTTTTCAGAGATTTAATGTCAAAAAAATTGTTTGTGTTTATCATAATTTTAATATATGAAAGATAACTTGTGAGGTTGTTCACATGTTGAATCTTGCACTTATGGTTGATAATGTTAAATCCTAAGTTAGTAAAATCTTTTATTTTATGTTTATTGCTATATTATGATGGAATAAAAGATGATTATGAATATGCATGTAAGCTTTTTTTTAGGTTAGTGTTTGTAATGGTATTCTTTATGTTCATTTTCTTTCATTTAAGTATTAAAGAATATTTGTTCTAAATATACTTTTAGATATATTTTATTAAAATAATATATTTTTTTAACAATATTGTTTTAAAAAAGATTGTTTTTTTTTTGTAGTAATTTGACTGGTAAAGTCTACGGAGATATACATATCCCTACTCTCTTTTGGATTTGAATTTGTGATCTCTTAAGAGGAAACACATGTTTTTAACCATTAAACTCGCTCAAACTGTAAATATACTCTCATGCTATAAATTAAAACTCATACTTTTTATATACAAATTTTATTTAAAATCTTATTTTATTGCAAAATTCAATTCTTCTTCAATTTTATTGAAAAGAATCTAAATAAAAAATAAAATTCATATTTAAGGATTACCCCTTTGAGTAGTGGAGGATTATTTTTTAGGTTATTAATTTGTTATA